>JAJOOR010002553.1:0-21098 GCA_036250505.1 Solanum acaule | reverse complement strand
AGGCTGAGAGAGTGTGGCTAGACTTGATTGGTGGGCCAACTAGATATGGGTATGCCTATGGCATGCCTCAACAGACCTTTCGTGAATATCATTCTGAGTTTGAAGGCTTAAGTAGTTCCTATGATGATGAATCGATGAAGAAAAATTTGGCTATGGAGCAAAAGATAGCCGAGCTATCTAGCCAAGTCGAAGACTCGCGGGCTAGGGAAAGGCGGAGGGACATAGAGTATGCAGGTCTTAAGGCTCAATTAGATGCATTACTTGCTTCAGGAGGGATTCCCCCTTGTTCCAATGATGTCACTTTCCCTCCTCGACCCTTCCAGCCTCAACCTACTCGATATCCAGTGTATGGTCAACAAAGAAATATGACAGATGAGTCTAGTAGTGATGAAGAAGATGAGGATCATGTGGCAAACACACTACCGCATTAGTGAAGTTTAGAGTTGTAATAGATAATCTAAGTTCTTTACTTTATGACTGTTTTATGGGACTTATTTGTTTTGTGAATGCATGATAACATTGAAATCCTATTATATAACTTATGGATTTTATGGTTTTTCTTTCAATTTAGAATTAGTAAATGTATTGTATTAGTTGATTGTTGAAAGCTTGATTTAGCTAATTAGAAATGTATTCAATTAATATGACAGGTGACGAGCAGCTGCAAAAATAGATACGAGCTGCCAATTTTTTTTCTAGGAAAAGAGACCTCATGAGGTCACTTTTTTACATTTTATTTTTAAGAAATTTCATAAAAGAGACCTCATAAGGTCTCTTTCTGGCAGTTTATTTTCTTAGAAATGCAGTAAAGAGACTTCACGAGGTCTCTTTCTTGTAGTTTATATTTTAGAAATGCAGTAAAGAAGGTCATATAGCGGCCTCGTGAGGTCGCTTTTTGAATTTGTTTTTATTTCTTTCATAAAAGAGACCTCATGAGGTCGCTTTTTAATTTTTATGTTTTAATTAAATCACCTCATAAGGTCTCCATTTAGAAATTTTAAAAAATTCTATAAAGAAATGGACCTCACGAGGTCTCTTTTTTTAAATATAAAATAAAAATAAATAATATAATAGTGACCTCATGAGGCCACGTTTATTAAAAATAAAACAAAAGTAAATTATAAAATTGCGACCTAATGAGGTCTTTTTTTAAAAAAAATTGGAAAATTTATTGGCGGCCTCGTGAGGTCTCTATTTGCCGACCTCATGAGGTCTCTACACAAAAGTCACCTACATTATAGCGACCTACCGTTGAGGTCTCTTTTTTCAGAAAAGAGACCTCATGAGGTCTCTTTTTTAAGTCTCTTTTTGCAGTATTTTTAGTAGTGTCCGTCTTTATGCTTGGAACAAAATTTCTTACGCAGATACATCTCCACAATCGTGGCAGACATGATCACTTATACAAAAAGAAAAATATGAACCTTGTGATTTCCATTCTGGAACCGTAAAACAAATATTGCACATGTTGAATCATACTCACATATATGATGACGGTATGATGTGTAACACCCCAGAAATTTTTTGAACTAAGACTCAAATCATTTTTCGTAGTGAGTGAGATTTTTGTATGTAATTTAAATTTCTTAAGTGTTAAGGTCACTAGATGTAGCACCTTGAGTTCTAAAAAGAATCGAATTGGAAATAGCAAAATCTGAAATTTTGAGAGTTAAGTATGAGTTTTGGGTCGACTTCAAACGACCATAACTCCTATATCAGGATGAGTTAGGTGTGCTACTAGATACCGTAGGAAAGACCTTTGAATTATATTTCCAACGCCGCTGAGTTTGCTAAGTTTCGAGGTCGGATGAGTGAGATATGGCCTTTCGAAATTAGGCTGCCAGTTAAGGAAAGTCAAAACCGGATTTTAGAGGGGTATTTTGGTCTTTTCCTTACCGAATCAAATTTAATTCATTTTTAGTAATATTTTAAGGGTCTAATATGATTAGGTTCAGTTTTATAATCCTAGTTTACGCCTAGGGTTTTAGTTGAGAGTTCAATAAGAGAAAAGAAGAGAAAAGAGGAGAGGATCAAACGTTCGTCGAGATTCTTGCGTGTTGTTGCGGATTTTCGCCATCGGTTTGATCCCTAAGAGGTATGTAAGCTTCCATAGTGTTGGGTTTGTTCACCCACACGCCAAACATGTTATTTTCAGCGCAAATTTCATTCTTGAAGTTGAAAAATTAGTGTTCTTGATAGGTGTTCTTGAAGTTCATTCTAAATCTTGTTGTGTTGGGTTTTGGATGATTTCTTGAGATCAAAGTGAGTGTTTTAGGGGATGTATTGAGTATATTAGAGTGTACTTATGTTAAGTAATTGATTCTAAGTGATTGGGGAAGAAACCGTTCGATTCTAGGCGAATTAGGGTGAGAAAACGAGCAAAGAAGTTCGTCAGATTTTCTGTGTTGGGGGCCTGGCGCAATGCGCCTGCCAGAGTGCCCCAAACCCTCCTCTGAAGTTTAGGGGCAGGAGCCCCACGCCACCCATAGCACCAGGGTCGCCTTCCCCATCCAGTTTGTCGTCGATTACCCTGTTTGAGTTCGTTTAAAGTGCACATTCACTCCTTTTCGATTCTAACTACTCTAATCTACTTCTAAATACCTAAAATCATTCTTAACATGATCATAACCTTGAATTCATAATTCAAATTCAAGGTAGAGTTAAGAGTTAAGTTTTGAGAATTCTTTCGAACATTCTAAGAAAGCCCTTTTGAGTCATTTTGTTAAGTCTTCTACAACTTCTAGTAACTTGTTTCAAGACTCGAGCAGGTGAGTATGAGGATGAAGAGAATGTATTCATGAGTCTACCTTGTCATCATGAGGTCCTCCATGACATGAACCAAAACTCTTGAATTCATAATTCACATTCAAGAGAGAGTTAAAGAGTAGAGTCCAAGAAAGCCTTTGAGTTCAATTGTGAATCCTTTGAGATCAACTATTGATTTGAACTAAGTTTTGAGGAAGTAAGTAAGAGAATGAGAAGAGTCGTATACATGAGTTTCATGTAGCTATGTAGACCTTCGAGTCGAGTTGTTCCACGCCCATAATTCAGCATGAACTTCGTAAGTTGATCATCTTTTAGAGAAATGGTATCTTCAAGTTCTAAGCCTTTAAGTGTTGAGTTCCTAATCCCTCTTTGAGATTCATTTCTAATCATGTGACTATTAAATATTACCCATGAAGTCCTTAAGTTGAGTAGCTCATGCCCATAAATTCCGCATGAACCTTCTGAGTTGAGCATTCTTGAAGTAAGTAGTATTATTGAAATTCTTGAGTTCCAAGTATTGAGTTCTATCTATGGTTATTGAAAACCTTGCATTGAGTCGTTCACGTCCATAATTCGGTGTGAGCCATATTTTAAGAAGTCTTTTACAAATGTTTTAACTTTGTTTTAAGACTTAAGTTTTGAGTTAAGCAAAGAATAAAGAGTAATGAGTTGAGTTCATTTCTTCAAAAAGTATATGGGGACTAAGTATTCCCAAAGAGATTTAAAATGTTTTCACATTTAAATAAGAACGGAAACTGAGATTTCCAAAGAGCCTTCGGGCTAGTTTTCAGAAAAGAGTAATCGCTTTCTAAATGAAACAAGAGAGGAAACTGAGATTTCCAAGACAACTTTTAAGCTAAGTTTTTGAGCACTAATCTCAAATCACAGAAAGAAGTATGTTTTTAAAACATAAAGAGCTAGTATATTTTTGGGAGTAGTATTGAGCACCAATATGTGGGAGAGTTCAAATAACTCACAGCCTCCATAAATCATGTATCCATCATGGGTAGAAAATGGTCATACTTTTTAAATGAACCCTTTTCACATAGACTAGTGGATCCATTAGTAGTTCAGGTCCTATACATTTGGCCGGGTATAGGATGCGTTGGCAGCGTGAGGTATATCGATGTATCATCACTATAGCTCTTATGTGATGTTTGTCGGTTAGAGAAACTCCCATATAAGTTATTGTATTCTTATATACACAGTTATTTGTATTTTTACATACATTTGAAAGTTATGTTGTATCTTTGCATACACATAGAGTTGACAACATGTTTTTAAACAGTTTGTTTCTTTATATTGCACTTGTTTTAAGTTGCTTTATATTGAAATGAGTTTAGTCATATTGAGTTGAGTATCCAGAGTTGAGTACCCAGAGTTGAATATCATATTTTTGAGTTGAGTATCATATTTTTGAGTTGAGTATCTAATCTCTCACCACATGACCTACACAAGAGATACTCTCACAAACCTTAGAGCATTGTCTTATCCCTTCTTAGTTGAGCATCTTTCACATTTACATGACAAATCACGTATCTTAGTAATAGAAGAATAGCAAGCAAGTATACCTGCTAGGTTTGCAGCTCCACCTGACATGTTCCCTGAGCAATCAATTCCATTTCCAACTTGCAGAGTCCCAAGAAGATTGAGTAGTTGTTCATACTGGCCTTTGGACAGATTCTATGGCATTTGCCTTCCCTGCTCAAGAGTTTCCTCACACTGACTTCTATCATCCTCAGAAACATGCACATTTGCTGCAGATCCTGAGCATCTTCCTCTTGGGTTTCTTGTGTTGGCTGGGTAACCATGCAGCTTGTAGCACTTGTCTCTGGTATGCCCAGTTTGTTTGTAGTATTCACAGAACAAGTTTGACCTGTAGCCAGAGCTGGAATTCCCCCTAAAAGTATTGAAACTGCTAGTATTGGAATTGCTTGCACTTCCTCTATAAGAATTGTAGTTTGCATTGTAGTTTGTATTGAAACATATGGGTCCTTCATTGTATTGTGGTGACGCAGAGGCATTTAGAGAAGTGGATTCCAAGGCAATGTGACTGAGAGGCTTTATTTCCCTCCGTCTTTCCTCCTGTGAAAAACTGGCAAATGGTTGTGCCATAGTTGGTAGATCAGTCATAATGAGGATGTTTCCACGTACAACAGTATACATCTCATTTTTAGGCCCATAAAAAATTGTATGAGTCTTTTCTCTTGCTCAGCCTTATACATCTTGGTTTTTCCACCACAAATACACACATAAGTGCATTGAAAATTGACATCAAGAGTGTTCATTTCGTCCCACAACTTCTTCATCTTAGTATAGTAACCAGTGACATCTAAATTACCTTGCACAAGGTCATTTATCTCCTTTTGTAGTTGATAGAGTTTGCAACCATTAGTTTGGTCATATCTATCCTCCAACTCCTCCCAAAGCTCCTTAGCATTGTTGACATATTGCAAGCTATCTCGCAGATCTGGTGAGAGAGAATTTAAAATCCAAGAGGTCATTATGTCATCACACCTTTTCCACTGCATGAAGGTTGGATCTGTAGAATTTTGCTTTACGATTTTTCCATTGATGAATCTAGTTTTACTCTTAACAGATAAAGCCCTAAGAACTGCTCGTCTCCATGACCTGTAGCTAGTTCCGTCAAAAACAGCAGAAAGTAAAGTGGAACCTGCATTCTCTGAGGGATGCAGATAGAAAGGGCTATTGAAATCCAATCGAGTTGAAGTGTTGGTAGCAGTCGCGTCACCTTGAGCGTCTCCCATAGAAGAAGATGAAGGAGAATTGCAATTACAGATGAATTATGAAGATGAACTCACAATGAGCAAGTTCGAATCAAAACAGAGGAACGATAGTGAGATCGTTCAGAGAAAATCAGGGAGAAGAAGATGGCGAGAAAAATATCAGCAAATCGAACTAAATACAGTGCTCACGACGAGAGAGAAGAGCAGGAATCTCACTGCTCTGATACCATGACAAAACCAGCAGCATAAGCTGTGAAACAATGTACTTTCTCCATTAATGGAGGTTGAGCTTTCACCAACAATCAGAGAAGAAAGAGAGAAAAGATATAATTGAGAATGTAAAAAATTGAGCTGTAATCAATACAATGTATGTGTATATATACACACTAATATAATCTTCACACTTCTAACAAACTCAACTAACTATCTATGCTAAAATGTAAACGAGTGATTCCTAACTAACTAACCAACTAACTCTATGAATGAACAGTGACTAACTAACTAACTAATTCTATGAATGAACAGTATACACTAACTGATCTAATCTTATCAGGCTTCGACATTGATTGTAATTAATTATGTGAATTATGAAGTCTAAACAAAGATAGTTATCTATTTATACACATTTTATAACCCTAATGGAAAACTCAAATTACTTTATTTCCTAAATTACTACTATAACCGTAATTGAACAAACTAAAGTTACTTAATTACTACTTCTCAAGTTACTTTATTTCCTTAATTAACTATTTTCAATATCTAATTTTTATAGGACCATGTGCCCCACTTTTTGAAGCGCCCTTTCTCCTATAATTAACTTGATTTAACAAATTTTTAATACTGAATTATAGAAGATTAAAAATATCTTTGAAGATACTTTTTTTCCGTTATCTGCAGAAAAAAACCAAATGAACTGGGTTATTTTAGGTAACAGGAGCTGCTGTTATTTTAGGTAAAAATATCCCCACGTTATATTGATGCTAATAGGAGCTGTTATTTTAGGTAAGTTGTTGAATTCAATTCCCTGTGATTATTTGTCACATAATAATATTAATCAATATTTATGAACTAGGTTTTAATGATTTTTTTGTATTCTTTTATTATTTTTAGTACTCTATAACATTATTATTTTTCTTGATTATGATTATATAAAAAATAAATTAATAAAAATAATGAATTTATGAATTGAGCTAATTTATAAATAAACAGATCAATAATCAACTCAAACTGAAACGAATTTGAATGGATTATAATTTGATGAGCGGATTTTTCCGTCCATAGTTAATCAAACCACTAGTGAGTAGTGATCATCCTTTTAAGAACACTTAGCTATACATTTACAATCTTAGGAAGTTCACGTTGAACACACTGATTTGTTTGAGTTATGCATGAACTAGTATACCATTTTAGTTTATTGGTCAACCTCTTGATTAATTAATTAATCTCAAAATAATCATCTTAAATGAAGTTCATGTTTGAAAACTCTATTGTGCCCTCTTTTTCCCTTCATGAGGTACATAACTAGCAGTAATATTTTGACAAAAGTAAGACCTTCTAATCAACACCTAATCAATCAATCAATCACATCTTGGTGCAGTAGAATTAGTGGAAACAAAAGAGATGTCAACACATAATCCGTATCGTTTTTTCCACTCCCAAGTACGAATTAATAACAACAACCATAATAATATATAATAATAATAATAATACGGGAAATTTACATAAATCCAATTGGTTTAATTAGATATACTTTAGTTTGTATTATTATAATTTTTATCAAATTTTAGTGCGTCTAGATACATCAACATACATGTATCTCGGGATACATGAGGTCAAAATTAGGTGTCATTTATTCTAGATACGCCATATTAAAATAGATTCGCATGTATTTGGGATATATAACAAATCTTGCTCGGCTGATACATGGATCACACCACATAAATATATATACATGTATCTATTATGTATCTAGTGTGATTCATGTGTATCTGGGATTCATAACTATCTCCCTCTCCTTCCGCTTGCCTTCCTCCCTAGCTCACTTGCCTCTTTCCCTATTTTAGTGCATCTAGTAGCAAACATACAAACAAAATAATTGGAATCGTTCCAAAGATAATATGTATCTTTCTAAATCTATGGTAGGAAACTCTTAATTAGTGGTAAAATATGTACTCCCTCCATCCCATTTTATGTGGCACTTTTCGAATTTCGAGATTCAAACAAGTCTATCTTTGACTATATGTTTTTCATAAATCTTTTAAACATTTTGAATTATCATTTATCAATTATTGTGACTTATAGTACTTTTTACATAGTTTACAAGTATATAAATTTCATTTCAAAAAAATTGAAGATTCTATGTGCAAATTTCCGGCGGTCAAACTTAAACTGTTACTCTCGAAAAATGAAAAGTGACACATAAATTGAGAAAAAGGGAGTAATATTTTAAAAGTATATATAATGATAATAAATATGGTAGTGGAGTATGTATATATAGTTTATCTTAATAATGATTTATTTATATTCAATATACTAAAAATAAACCGTCGTGTTTTGCACCCTTAATATATATATATACTCTCCATCCCATTTTATGTGGCAGTTTTCAAATTTTGAGATTCAAACAAGTCTTATCATTGACCGTAAATTTTTCATAGATCTTTTAAACATTTTGAATTGTTAATTATTGTGACTTATAGTATTTCTTACGTAATTTACAAATATATAAATTTCGTTTTAAAAAACTTGAAGATTCTATGCGCAAACTTTCGGTCAAACTTAAGCCGTTTGATTTTCGAAAAACAAAAAGTGTCACATAAATTGAGAGAAATTTTATTTTTTTTGTCATTTGCATCATGTCTTATTATTTTACGATATGATTCTCACTCTAACCTCGATAATTATTTTTCTCCGAAGTCATAGTTCTAAAATTTTCCACTAGGACAATATTGAAAAACAAATAATAGTAATAATAAAAATGACATACAAATAATTCAGTCCTCTTCTTTTCCACTAGTTATATTTTGGTTAATTTCTCCCCACGTTCTTCTTGTAAATTTATTTGAATTCAAAGAGGACCTTTATGGTGGAAAGATATGATTATCGAAATTGGAAAGATTTTTATATTATTGCAATGATTTGACTAATGACTACTTTAATTACAGCAAAAGTTTGATAGCTTTTTGGGTTTCTTGCCACAATTTTTGGTGCCAGAATTGACAGTCATGGATTTATAGTTTTTCCATTCTTAATTCAGATGGCTTTAGGAAATTAAAGACACCCTGTTATATTTGTGTAAAAGTTTAAGTTTTCTGAAAAATGAATATTTTTGGTCATTAGAAAGCATTATAATAAAATTATTAACTATTCTAAAAAAAATTAATATTAGTATGAAAAAATTGGTCAAATTGTAGTTCTTTTATATTACTACTATTAAATAGGTTTAAAGAATTATTTTAAAAAAATTGAAATTAAAACAAGAAAGGTCAGTATAATATTGTAAATTATATCACGACTTTACTAACCGAACATTTAAATAGTTAAACTCATACAACCATTGCACATCAAATCCCTATGTCATTTTTAATTGTCAAGTAGGAATAAATATTAAAAAATAAATTAAATTAAAAAGGTCACTTCTAAAAAAATTCACCAACCATATTCTGCGTGTCTTTTCACAAATTAAGCACCAAATTCATTCTAAATAACTAAAATCCTTTGCCATTTAATTTGAATTTTCAACCATAAATTCAAACACAATAAAAGCCAATCATATTTAAATTAATTTGATTAAGAATATACAAAAATTCATTTATTATTCTTCAAGCTTTTTAATGAAGTATTTTATAATCTTTCAATATTCACTATGATCCACTTTCAATATTCAAGTTCAAATTTTGACACAAAAAAGAGAGGTTGCAAGGGGATCTTGAATTGTGGGTGTGATTTGCAAAAAAATAAAAAAGGCTCCAATGTATTTACTTGCTTCTTTAAGTGTGTAGTCACACACTTTGTTCAACTCAATTATTTTTAATACCATGTAAGTTTGGTCATAGTTAGTGAGGTTTTGAATTTCATTTAATTTAAGCGTTTAGTTGGTAAAGTCATAAATAATCAAGGAAGGAACAAATTTGTACCCATATTATTTTATTAATAATATTCTTGTTTCTTCAAATTTTATTTATGATGGATTTGTTTTCCTATATTTAAAATTTGTTGCAAACCGCTGGTAAGGAGAAATATTATACATGTATTTGATCTTGAAAATAAAAAATAAATGGACAATTCGAGTCAGGTCTTTGAAGTAATTCTGCTTTTAATTTAATTTTTTTTATTTTCCAATTTTGCCACGTAATTTTATCTAAAAAGAATAATTTATTATTTTGCAAGAAAATAAAATTGATTACTGTACGAATCATTAAAAAAAAGGCCCCAAATGCAATGAATTCAACTAAAAGCAATAATATATATATATATATTATAAAAAAAAATAGATACACGAACCTATCTCTATCTTTTGAAGCTGACTCTAGATATAGGACTCTTCAAATTCACACTAAATCAAGTGGTTTTGAGATTTGACAACAAAAGAAGGATGGATAGTGGAAAACAGAAGATGCCATTCCAGTCTAATTCCATATTTAATTTGTAAATAGAAAAAAATAAAAAAATAAAAAAAGTCTAATTCCTTAACGTGGTCTCGAGAAATATTCTAGTCCTACTTAAAATTTGAGATTCACATGTCTCAATTTTCACATGTGCAATTTAAAAAAAGGAGGCGTCGATTATTATATCAATATATCAGTTACTTGGGATAAATCTTGATGTAAAAGGATATTCATTCCGAGTTGATGATGTGAAACTTTACACGTTCAAAACTTTGATATTTAGAGAGTGAACAATATAACATGAGAAATTTAATTAAAAATAGATTGTTTTAAACTTTAGCTCATAAAATAACTTTTAAGATAATGATTGTTTAACGGTTAATATCATATAAAAAATATTAGTTTTTTTTATTTCAATTGATATCTATGTACGTCTTTAAATTTATATAAAATTGAACAATTAATTAAATATATATGTTCTACATGACATATATAAATCAGTTCGAATATACTTCACTTGAATTGTTCAAATAATTTTAAAGTCATAAATATAAACTTAAGTAAAATTGAGAAGCATATTTATATTTTATGGCCATCATAAAACATTGGTGGTTCCCCACCACTTTCAAAATCAGAGAAAAACAATACCCTTTTTGCTTGCGGCTTTTGGTCTCTGTTATTTCGGCCAATTTTCTTTGACTAAAATGATCATGGATAAATATAGTATATAAACTCCGGAATAAAAGATAATGACACAACAACAAAAAGGATTTATATAAAAGGGATATCAATACTGTATGTAGAATTTTTTAAATGAGCAATATTAATATTTAAAATTTTTAATAAAGCGTTGTCTAGCACGCTTTCATTTTATTTTGCCATTGGTAGATCAAAAATATTTATTTTGAGAAAAAAATTATTTTTGAAAAAAAATTAAAACGTTTGGTAAATCAATAAAACTTCTTTTAAATAGAAGCAGAAAAAAAATCTGTGGTAGGAAATAAGCTAAGAAATTTTGTTTTTCAAAAAAAGCAGAAGCAAAAATTTATTTCTTACAAGACTAAAATATCCCTTCCTTATTTACATATTTACCAATAAAATCTTATTAATTAATTAGCATATCTCATAGGTTTAGTTACGTTTCATTTAAGAATTTTATTTTTATATAATATTTTTTTCTTATTTTTTTTATTATTTTATATTTGATATTTTTAATTATTTTTAAATCATCATGTTAATATTATATCAATATTTAATTTATTTATATATCTATGTATACTATTGATTGAAAAATTGAATATGTACATTTTAATTTAATTAAGTAAAAAATTGATTAAACTTTTTATAATAGATGTTTAAAACAATTTCTCTCTATAAAATAATGTTAATAGTAAAAATACATTGATGAATGTCTTTTTTTGTAATTTGACTCTTAGTAGTTTTTTTTATAAAAAAAAATTAGTAAAAATAATTTAGTTTTTGAGAAGTAGTGATTTCTATATATTATGTACATTATAATTGTTTAGTCTTTTTTTTCATAGCAAGAACTCGGTTTTTATTACTAAGATTACTTACAAGAGAATGGGACATATGGCTTATACCTCTTACCAAAATAAGTGGCGGATGCACATTCATGTTTATGGGTGCTTGAGCCCCATTACGTTTTGGAGCCAACACTATTATTTTTATTCATCGCTATAAATATTTAGTTTAAAACTTGATTATTAGGTCTTGTCATTGAATTTCTTTGAATAAGGTTTAATAGCAATATATTAATCTTTAAATATTGTCAATGAAGCAATGGATGAATATATGAAATAAAAAAATAAATAATCAATAATAAATACTTACTAAAATAGTAAAAGAGAGGCTCGTATTAATTCTCCTTGATCAAATGATGAAATATGCTAAAGAGTAAAAATAAACTCAAAACCTCTTATTAAGAATGAAGAAGTACTTAATTATCACTCTGCCACAACAATTCTGATAAATTGTTTCTAATACAATAAGAATGCCAACTTGAATAACCAACAAAGAATAGAAATGAGTATAATACAATATTCTAAGTTATTTTTCTAAAACGTCTGTGTATGTGACGTATCTCCTTTTTTATTCTGCTGGCAAGTTATTACAAAATTAGCAAATCAGATTTTGCAATCTCAAATAGACCCTTGATGCATCAACCCCTAATCTCGTAATTTTCACCTGCAAACATTATATTACGAGAAAAACATTGTTAATTTAGTTGTCAAAACTAACTAGCTACGTATATTATTTTCCATAATCTTTCATACTACTAATACATATATATTCCACCTATATAATTCATAATGTAACTAGCACGGTATTTATTGAAAGCATATAAAAAAATATGAATTTATACAATACCAATTTTTTTTTATAAATAGACTAAAAAGAAATGTAAGACACGTAAATTACCTGGGCATGGATCGTATAGTAAACCTTATCGCCAATTGTTGAAAAATTAGCGGTAACAACTTGAGCTCCTTCTTGCTCTAAGATGATTATAACCTCTTGCATGGTGAACTTCTTTTGCAAGCAACTAACTAAAATGACCTCTATAGTTGAACCCAACTCTCTAACTTCAATCATAGGTATTTTTATAGTAGTACAAGATGTTGAAGGCATGACTTTCTTTGAATCATCACTTGTACCTTGTGCTACAATCTTATCCTTCCTTCTCTTTAATACATCTACTCTTTCTTTCAATTTCTCAATGTAAGTAATGGCTTGATCAATTTGGTCTTGTTGCGTCACCATATCCTGAAATTATATTGTTTCACTTACAAGTCAAGGAAAGTACGTAAAAATATTTGTACATATTTAATGAATTTCTAAAAATATATACAGAGTTTGAATCAAAGTTAATTACTGAAATAGGGTTCATACCTTGGTAGAGTAGTGGTGGTGGTGTGAAGGAATAAGAGAAAAGAGCTTAGAAGAAAGATACTTCATTTGAATTCTTCTGTTCTTTTCTTGTGTTTTCCGGTCTAGTTTTTCTAAACTAGTAGTAACAACGTTGTTGTTGTTTTCCATTTGATTTGTTGTATTTACGATATATATGATATGATATGTGATATAAATCGATCATCGATTGATCTTGTAAAGTTTGAAGCATACGTTCTCCATTTATATATAGGAGATATATTAAAGGATCGGAAAGAACAATGTGAACAAGATGTCCATATTATTGTAGCTAGCTAGGGCCCAACACTCACCATATCCTGAAACAAACGTTTCTATACCTACGTAATAAATGTTATGTCATTATTTATATATCATCATAATCATCATGGGATTAATCATAAATGTATATCTTGACTTTCAACATATACACTCTGAATTTGGAACTTGAATATTTATTTAATCTAATTATATTAATATAAATATATGTCCTCCGTGCACAACTTAAATCACATTTATTATGTTAGGCCTATCTCAATGACACCCTAATTTGTTGGGTAATGCTAACAGTTTACGTCAGGCAAAACCAAGGTGAAGACTGGAGGGTGATTTTGGTAACGGCAAAAATATTGTATACCGTGTCAATTAAGTGATTTGAGTGACTTTTTATATGAAATGATAAAAAATAGAATAATTTCTCTGTTATAAAACAAACGTTGTAATATTTTGATGTAAGAACTGAAATATGAATTATACGAACTTCATCTAAATCAAATGTTAATTAGATATTTAGATGTAAGATCTGAAATATGGCATTATAGCTCATAACAAGCTGGAATGAGAAGATTAATCAACTTGAATATTTGCTGTCTATATAGACTATAGTCTGTTTAGAGAAAGTCATAATTATTAATTACCAACTATTTTCCCAACCAAATAAAATGTCACGTCCTTTTAGTTAGACAATAAAATCATCCGTCCAAAGAAACACATCTGTATTTATAGCAAATTTTATTGTGCCATTTCATTTGATATTTTGCACATAAGAAGATGAACTAATATTTTGCACATATCGTAGCGTAATTTTAATGGAGTTGGGGTTGCTGAGAAGGGTGCCGGATATTATACTTAGATGTGATTTAGTAGAAACTATTCCGTTCAACATGATTAGGTATGAAACTCACACTATCAGTAATTTAGATATGAAACTAAAAAAAAAAGTCATTTTAAATATATTTTTAACACTGCCTCTCGAGAAAATGTCAAATTTTGTGTAGATCTTATACCTAGTTGTTTTGTCTCCACCAATTGATATTCAGTTAATTGTGCCAATTTTCTGCAAAGTCTTTAACTATCGTAATAATGGTAGTCAAATGACCTTTTAAAAAGTTGAAGCCCACAATTTCTTTTAATAAAAATTATGCTTATTTATTCCACGGTCAAATCCATCATGGCTTGCCGTTTTAGTAGCCTCAATTGTATTATATGCAATGAATACACACACTGTATACATATACAAACATTTGAAATCATTGAGTCTAACTTTAATTAGACAAAAAAGGATTTGCCAATTTCCAACATGTTGATAGTGTCTACCTAAGGGGAACTCAGGGGAGGCTCAACGTAATTGAGGGCGTAAAGCGAAATTTCAATTTGAGGTCTAAAGGAAAATTTTAATTTGAGGCGTAAAATATAAACAAACTTCGTATACATATTTATTCAAAATTTATTTTTCTTACACTATTTAGATGAAAATTATTAGTATTTAATATTATTTTTTCAGTTATTGATTTTAGGTAAGATTTTATCAACTCAACATTGAAAAATATTCTTTCAATGAGGCAATATGAATTGTTAACATAATTTTATAAGTAATAAGTTGACAAATATTAAATAAAGATGAGAGTTAGAATCATATAATCTGATTCAAGAAGTTGATGACTTGGTATACACCATTTTAATATGCTTGTTGTGATGTTTGAAACTAAAATTTAAAAAGAAATAAAAAAGAATTTGTAATTCACTTTGTTCAACACTTTTCACTATTAATTCTTATTTTTAACAAAGTATAAAAGATATTAAAATGGATAAAATAATATATATTTTTTTATCATAATTAATTATTTTTTTCTATAAAAATTTAACACATAATTTATTCTTGATAATAATTTGGGGCCCCCAAAATTTGGGGGCCTAAAGCATAAGCCTTTTTTTACAAAGGTAAGAGCCAGCCTTTACCAAATAAAACTACGTGGAGCCGAGGTAGACGTACATGTTCAACTGAATTTAATAGTTTTTATTTAAATAACATATTTATATATTTTTTAAAATAATCAAGTATATATTTAATATATTTAATTAAAAATTAATTATTAACAATTAAAATTGTCATTTTAAAATTCAAAAACTCCTAAAAATAAAATTTTGATTCTAACTCTGCGTCTACCGACAAAATGTGCCACATATATTTCAGTAAAGTAAATGATTAAACCAAAACAAAAAAGTTGATGTTGAGTATTGACTTAATAATTACATAAGATGCTTACTTCATTCCTATGATGGCATCTATGTTTTCTCTATAATAATAATAATAATAATTAATTAAAAAAAAATCAGATTCTTGTTACCATCACAATAATTTATACGGCACGATATTATTTTAACAGGATTGACACGACAGAGTGTGAACGACCACAAAACCCTATTGGCTACAAAACTATCTAAATTTCCCTCAAAAAATAAATTCATTTTTGACTTTTTTTTAAATTTTCTTTAAGTACTTTTACTTTCTCCTTTACTTTACTTATTTTATCTCTCATTCTAGAAAATATTTGTTGGCATACATCCATATTATGTATTTTCCCTAATTTATATTTAATTCCATTCAAGTTTGGAATCATTTGAATAGTATTTTGTCTAACTGAGAGAGCTGGATTCAATAGCAACCAGTCTATCTAGTGCATCTCTCACTGACACACACGACTTTTTTGGAAAACTATCTTGACATACATCCATATTATATATGTTAGTTTTATCCAAATTTTTAATTAATTACGTATTTTATTATTAATTAAGAATTTTCTATCATATGCTGAGAAATATACATCTAGATATAATATTTTTGCTATCAAATCCACTAAAATAGAAAGAGAGAGGCGAGTGATAGGAAAAAAGGCGAGTGAGATAGTTATTACCTAGATACATGTGAATCACACTCTAGGTCCATGTATTTGTATATATGTATATAGTGTGATTCACATGTATCTGAGATACTAGATACATAGGAGAGTGGTGAACAAGGTGGAAGGGAGGCGAGCGAGATTTGTTATGTATCTCATATACATGTGAATCCACTTAGATATATTGTATCTAAAACAAATTACACATAATTTTGACTTCTTGTATCTCAACAAAACATGTATCTGGACGTATCTAAATACACAAAAATTTGATAAGATTTGTAATATCACAAATTAACATATATCTAAATAATCAACTCCTAACCTAGTGGAATTTTGTTAGTTTCCCTACTTTTTTCTTGTCTATCTAAAAGCAAAAATAGTAAATTATAATACTTTATATATGTATATAAGCAAATACAAAAATATGATATATTATTATACTGTATATATATACTTAGCTATATACACATTATTAACAAAGACAAACCTACGATATTTTCTTAATATACACTTTGTATATAATTTAGTAACCTATAATTTATGCTTACTCCACATACATCTGTAAACCGGGTCAAATAATCATCCTGACCCAAATGGAGATGTTGACTGCGATGCTGCCTTCCACATGTTAATTAGTTCCTAGTTAGTGAACCGGATGATACTATATTGCGTATAAATTCAAGTGTTTGGGGAAATTCAATAATTTTTGCGATAAATTTATATCTTCATGATAAATTTTCCACATTGATAAATTCATATCTTCATGTTCCTTTTTATAATAAATATTTGTTATTACAAACTTTCAAATACACTTAATTTTATAAAGATCTACTAGTCAACAATAGTAATAACTAGCTATGCTTTAATATAATCCTTAATTCACATGACACGTACAATATCTTCACGCCAATCCCTGAACATGAGTTTTTTTTTTTTGTAAAAGTTAAAATGATGAATCTTTTTCTTTTCTTTTTTTACAAAATATATAAACTTATAATTCAAGTTTACATTAAAAAAGATTTGAAATCATGATTTGAATTCACAAATCTTTTTTTTATTGAAACATTTTGGACAATCATCATCTAAAATCACATATTCGAACACTAATTTAAAATTATACCATTTATTTGAATAAACTAAAATTTTGAATCGATAAAATTAAAATGATTGTCCCTTTCTGCTACGTATCACTTCATACCAAAACAATTGGTATCATCAAACTCCTAAAACGTGCTACATATTTTCGTAAACTAAATAATTAAGCAAAAAAAAAAGTTGTATTGACCATTGACTATTGACTTATATATGCAGCCATATTCAGCCTATATTTCAATTATGAGTGGTCACTCACTTAAAAGCATATCTATATAGTCAAGATTCTTGACTGAATGATCAAAATCAATTTAAATTTGTTCATCTACTTTTAGTTCGATATAAAATTTATTAATTTCTTTTTTTTTTAAATGCAGTCTTAAATTAAAGATTGTTACAATATATTAAAATATTATTTAGTTTTGTAGTCTTTTAAACTAAAGATATATAATGTACAAAAATAATTTTTAACTTGTGATATTTAAATATATACCAGGAAGAGATAATTAATATTCACTACTTTTAATCTTAAAATTGTAAGTTTGAGTCAAAACAGAAAGTGGATAAGATGCTTACTTCATTGCAATGACGCCATCCATGCATTCTCACAAATCGGATTCTTGTTGCTATCACAAATATTTTATTCCTTCATTTGAAGTTAGCTGCACAGTAGCTGGAGTCGATAGCACCTCTGCTGACTAACACACTTTTTTCTTTTAAATGAGTTTATTTTTATTAATTAATTAGGTGATCAATTGTGATATAAAACATGTTTTTTTCGTTTGTTTTTTATTAATTTTGGAGTTAATTAAAATTTACTTTACTTTGCAATATTATAAATTTTATCAGATTTTGTGTGTCATATGTATCTCAGGATATATGAGTCAAAATTACGTGTAATTTGTTCTAGATGCACTGTCTCCAAATGGATTCACATGTATCTGGAATACATAACAAATCTCGTTCACCACTCTCCTATGTATCTAGTATCCCAAATTCATGTGAATCACACCAGATTCATACAAATACGTGTATCTAGTGTTATCTAGTATGATTAACATGTATCTGAGCTACAATGTATCTAGAACAAATTAGACCTAATTTTGACCGCAAGTATCTTGAGATACATGTAATCAAACGTACCTAGACGCACCAAATTTGGTAAGATTCATAATATTACAAACTAGCTTGCATTTAAATATTACCACTAAATATGTATTTTTAGCGGCAATTAGCATTCTTTGTAAATGTCCCTAAAACATATCGCGTCATTAGATCTAATTAAAGGATTAACTAATGTCAGTAAAAACTTTACCGCTCTTTGTTAATGTGTATATTTATTACCGCTGAAAGACATTTTTGTTATCGTGTAAACTAGTGGGATTTCCGTAAGTTACCTTATTTCAAAGTAGTGAGTAAAATATTCAAGAGAGATTCCAAAACTGGCCATTTACCTAAGGAAAAACTACGTAAAATAGAACCAATTGTGAAACTATTTACCCAAATTGACCCAACCCAACCCTTAATGCACCCATGACCCAAACTATTTACCTGCATACCCCACTTTCTCCTTTCTTATTTCGCGTATGTGTCAGCTTGACATCAAATCACTACTATATATGAATTAATCCTCTATGATACTCTATCGATATATTGATAGCATATCAGTATCAGTTAGGACTGTGCTTAATCCTCTGTGATACTCTGTTAGTATATTGATACCCTATCAGTATCATATATGATTGAGTTCTTTTTTAAGAAATAAATAAGAAACAATTAAGAGAAAATTATTAAAGTCATAATCTTAATTATTAAACTCTAAATTACTAGAAAATATATTCTTTGTGATAACTCCTTCGATATATTGATACCATATCAGTATCATATAGGAATGAGCTTACTTCTCTGTGATACTCCATCGGTCTATTGATATCCTATTAGTATCATATAGGATTAGACTCTCTTTTTTAAGAAATAAATAAGAAAGAATTAAGAGAAAATTATGAGAGTCGTAATCTTATTTATTAAACTTTAAATTAGTACAAAATATATTCTTTGTGATACTCCATTGGTATATTGATACCATATCGATATCATATAGGACTGAGTTTAATCCTCTGTGATACTTCATTGGTATATTGATACCCTATCGGTATCAACAAGGTTTGAACTCCTTTAAGAAATAAAGAAGAAACAATTAATAGAAAATTATTAAAGTCACAATCATATTTATTAAACTCTAAATTAGTAGAAAAAATATTTTTTTCTAAATTAAAATATGGAAGAAATGAAACATACCTCAATGATGCCATGGCAGTATATCATGGATGGTTTAGTAATCTCATCGAAGGACTGAAGCAAACCTCAATGAAAACACTGTTCAGTTACTCATTGATACCATCAGAGTATATTATACTTTGAAGAAGCAGTCCTTCAATGAAGACACTACTCAGTTACTCTTTGATACCTTCAAATCATTTAAGGGTAAATAATAGTATAATTTACATAAATCACATATTGTTAAAATCTAATTACATTATTTCCCTACTCTTTTTCAAATTACAAAAATCACTTAAAATTTATGGATTTCGGATTCATCATTAGACTTCCGGATACATCACTGGACATCCTGATACATAGTTGAAGGATGTATTCGAGAGGGGAGAGATATACCAGAGAGGGGATAAGACATCTGGATACATCAGCAGCCATGTATCAGAGAAAGGAGGAGTATCCGGGAGGGGGTAAGATGTATCAGTGAGAGGAGAGTTTTGTATCTGATAGAGGATTTTAGAAATTTTAGAAATTATGGTAACATAAGACGTGTATTTAGGTAATTTTTCCTACCTTTTTGGGACATAAGTGTTCTTTTCAAGCGTGTAAGGCCCAAAATAAAGAATCCATCATTAAATGAGTATGGGCTTGAGATCTTATATTGGTCCGTTTAATTTGAGTCAGACATTATCAGTTCGTAGTTTTCATGGTCCAGGAAAAGCCATTTTAAGATAGTAGTATATTGTTATAGCATCACGGTATTGTACATCTTTGACGAAAAAAAAAAGAGGACTAAAAATATAATCAAGTAAAATAATTATAGTTTGCTTAATTATGATTCATAATTAATAAAAAAAACTAAAGCAGCAAAATTCATTGTCTGTCAAGTTTCTGTTGGGTTTTAAAGGTGTGAACAGGAAATGAAGGGTTGTGACTCTCCTGAAGGGTTTGACTATGCCGAAGGGTTGTGACCTTTATGAAATGTTGTGTCCTTTCTAAAGTGTTGTGACCGTTTGAAAGGTTGTGCCTTTTCCAAAATGTTGTGACCATTCTGAAAGGTTGTCTTCTTTCCAAAGGGTTGTGACATTTACCCTTTATTGGTTATAAATAGAGAGGTTTTCTCTCATTTTTCTGCGTCGAATTCTTCCCTTCTTTTGCATACATTTCTTACAAAACAAAATCGATCGATTGTGTCTGTGTGTGTGATTCGTTGCTGTTATTTTGAGTTCGTTGAAATTATCGAAGTTTGAGGTACCACTACTTCTTTAATGGTTAATCCGTTTTATCTTGGAAGGAATTAATCTGCAACCTCGGGTACTTGAGGGGATTAAATTTCTTAAGGACACACAGTGGGTTCTGTGGACTCAGATAGTTCTTTGTGTTTTTCTTTTCATCTTTTATTATTTCCGATTTGCTAATCTGAATACAGGAGATAACAAGCTTAAGAAATTTAATTGCTGGTATTTTCTGTGGTAAGAAAATTACTTCTATTTTCTGTGTTTGGGAAA
>JAJOOR010002552.1:0-39483 GCA_036250505.1 Solanum acaule | reverse complement strand
ATTTCAAATTAAAACTTGAAGAAGACGAAGAGTTTGGAATTGTCTTGCAACTGTATTAAAGTTGAATTAGATCTATTTCATAATTGTATTAAAATTGAATTAAAATCATGAACAATATATTTATAATACGTATTTCAAATATATCATCTTCTTATATAGTTCAAAATAATTTATAAGATACATATAATACATGTTTTATTCACGAATAATGATATATGTTCAATTCAGTTTATAGATCATTGTCTTGTCTTTCGTTAGTTACGCTTTCAATTCATTATTAATTCTCTCTTCTAATTCAACTTTAATACTGTGTAATACAATTTTAATTCATTTTGAAGTTTTTTGATTTATTTGTTACTATTGGATATTTATTTAATTTATTATTGATATAACTTATAAGTTTAATTCAGTTTATAGATCATTATCATGTCTTTCGTTAGTTACGTTTTTCATTCATTCTTAATTCTCTCTTTTAATTCAACTTTAATACTATGTAATACAATTTTAATGCAAATTTAATTCATTTCGTAGTTTTTTGATTTATTTGTTACTATTGGATACTTCTTTAATTCATTATTGATACAAGTTTAATTGACTCTAGAGATCATTGTCTTGTCTTTCGTTAGTTACGTTTTCCATTCATTCTTAATTCTCTCTTCTTATTCAACTTTAATACTGTGTAATACAATTTTAATGCAAATTTAATTCATCTTGCAGTTTTTTGATTTATTTGTTACTATTGGATACTTGTTTAATTCATTATTGATACAAGTTTAATTTACTAAATAGATTAATGTCTGGTCTTTCATTAGTTACGTGTTTTTATTCATGCTTAATTCTCTCTTCTAACTCAACTTTAATATTTGTGTAATACACTTTTAAATACAAGTTTAATTCATTTTGCAATTAATTGGTTGATTTGTTACGATTGGATTACTTGTTTGATTCATTATTGATACACGTTTTTTTCAGTTTATATGCAGATCAAAGAATGCTCTTCTGTTTGCTACATTTTGCATTCATGTTTGATTCTCTTATAATAATTCAACTTTAATATGTTTGTAATACATTTTTAATTCAAGTTTAATTCATTTTGCAGTTTCTTATGTCTCTTTATTTGTTACGATTAAATTACTTGTCTAATTAATTATTGATACAAGTTTTATTCAGTCTAAAATCATTGACTACTCTACGAAAAAAAGGAAAAAGAGCAATAGTAAGAAAGGGAGAAAGAGCAACAAAAAAGAAAGGAAGGAAGAAGGAACAACAAAAAGAAAAAAAAGAAAGAAAGAAAGAAAGGAAGGAAGGGAGAAAGAGCGAGACAGAGAAAAGAGAGAAATTAAAGAAGTTGTTATAAATGGTAATAATTAAAGAGTATGTTTAAAAGGAATCCATTCAAGTAATTAATCCTTTTTTTTATCTTGATTTATATGGCATAGATAAAATCTAAAAAGTCAATTAATTTTTTTATATAATATTTACATATTTTAAGTTATTAATTATTGAAATTGATATTATTTTTACATTCTCAAATAGCATATGTTACTTCCTCTATTTCAATTAATGTATCACTAATAGAATTTCGATAGTCTGCCATAATTTTTAATACGTTTTTTTTTAAAAAGAAATTATTAATTATCGTGATTTATTATGTTACTTCCATACCTTTCAAGTGGTAATAATAGAATATCGAAACTTAATCAATTTTTTATATGCAAAATAAATTATGAAAAATATATTAAATATTTTTTAATATTATTTTGAAATCCTGAAGCCACAGAGGGTTGAAGTTTGAACCAAGACATCCCACACACCAGGTGAAGCCTTCACCACCAAGCCGCTAAGTAGCTATCCACGTATGAAGACAAAATTGTGACTAGACAGCTGAAGCTGCTCAATTGTGCCTTCTTATATAAGAGAATATGTGAAAGTGATCAATGGTGGATATTGTATGATATATGGTATTTGAAAATTTAGTTTGGTAAATTTGAATTTTGATTTCAAAAATTATTATAATCTTATTATATCAAACTAATTCAGTAGTTTAAAATTCGGTTTCAGTATTAGCAATAATATAAATCGGTATATTATTGTCATGTCAAATTAATTCATTATTTTAAAATCATATATTGTTTTCTTAGTCATGGAGAGTGTCATGTCACTTTTCGTTATCTCAACAATTATATAACTAAATTATTTGTCATTATCATTTAAGTCTCTTAGTAATCATAATTTTAAAAGAAAGAGGATAAATAACTTTCCTAGCTATAGAGATTAGAGAGTATCATGTCTTCTCTCTTTTCTCCGGAATATGTCAACAAGATAGATAGATTACATGTCATTATCATTTAAGTTACCTAAATCATAATTTAAAGAAGAAAAAAATAAATGACTTTCCTGGTCATACAAACATCACCTCTTTTCTTTCATAATCATATGTATCTAAGTCAACTAAATCTTAATTTAAAAAGAAAAAAAAAAGACTTTCATAGTCTAATACACACGAAAAATTAAGAAAGTCACGTAATTCTTAAAAGTTGGCTTGTTAATGCAAAAATATGCCTTAAAATGGTGTGACTATACGTAATACTCCCCCAACTCATTGCAGAGGTCCTCGTAAAGTTTTTTCAGAAATTTTGTTGTGGGGCTCCGTGACTACCAATTTAATGGCATGCGTTAGTTTGGAGGGGTAAATGTTTGGTATTTTCAAGTTCAAACGATGCCCGAAATGGAAAATAACGATGTTTTCATTTTTCTTGTGCTATAGTCCATGAATTTTGGGAGATATGAGCACCTAGCAGTTTTTTGGCCGAATTTTTTTTGTGGGCGTCCATGATGACCTATTTAATAGCGTGTGTTGGTTAGGAGGGGCAAATGTCGGTATTTTTTCAAGTTTAAGCGAGGCTCGGAATGGAAAATAGGGATTTTTCCATTTTTTATGTCCTATAGTCCATAAATTTTGGGTGATATGTGCGTCTGGCGGTTTTTTGATCAATTTTTTTTGTAGCGACCTATTTAATGGTGTGTGTTGGTTCGAAGGGGCAAACATCGATATTTTCCAGTTCAAATGAGACCCAAAATGGGAAATAACGATTTTTTTCACTTTTTGTGTGTTATAGACTTTCCTACGGAGGGTTTTGTAGAGATTTTGCAAAAACAAAATCTAGAAGTCATATCATCAAAATATTCATGGGCAAACACATTAAAAAAACTGAGAAAATCGCCTCATTTTTATAAAACGACTCCTAAATACCCAAAATATGTGAGAAAATGGTGATATATTATATGAAACACCTTTATAGCAAAGAGGAAAAGGTAGTATGCTTTAATTGTAGTATATTTCAATGCATATTATGTGTGTAAGGAGACTAAAGGAATAATGTTGCAAAATCTTAGCACCTTCTTTCACACTTCAAATATGTGCCTTTTCGACGTTCTAATTTATGTGATATACTTCCAATCATTTCTTTTGTATGTATAGCAACATAATATCATTAAAAGGGGAAAAGAGTGAAATCTCTAAAATCTTTTGAGCATGATTCCATGGACATTTTTTTGGCATATGCTTTCTTGTTGTCGTAGGATATCCGACTTACGTGCCAAAAACTTGAGCTCTTCACATGCTAGAGATTGAATTTACGATTGTCAAATTTAGTCGATAAAAATACAATTCGTCCAACCCATATGAGTTGGTTGAGCTAGCATATGTTCATTGAGGCTAGTTTGGGTATAACCCAAATTTATCCATATAAAGTTTAAGCAAATTTGGGTAGCATATTGTAACCCAAATTCACTTATAGACAACTTCTAAAAATTGGTTGAATAACAATAACCTAATAGACATTTATATTTGAACTTAACATATGTCATCTTGGCTTGGCCACTCAATTCCATGGGATTCATCCAAGTACTTGAATCGCATCAGGTCGGGTCAGTCCATGTCCGGCCAGACAAAATTTTGGATCCGAACATCGATTGGGGGGTATGGGGAAGTAGACATAAGTGTCTTACTAACATATACAAATCAGTTCGGGTGTATCTCATATAAATTGATGTTCAAACGCCTACCAACTTACACATACAAGAAATTAAAAAGTTCAAATCAACCATAACCAACGTCATATTTTATGGTCAGAACCTTAATTATTATCTGGATCCTATTAAGAGGCCATCTGGTACTAGTGATCAGAAGTTATTGAAGAAACAACAAGATCTTTCTTTTATCTAGACTCATAATTCCTTCATAAAAAGGAAAAAGGAAAATAGTGGCTCTGTTTTATTTTTTAAGTCATCATTCTATTTAAGTGTGTTTTTATAGTTTCGGACATTTTATGTAACCATTTCAAGAAATGTCAATCAAGAAGCAATAGTATACACAATGAAATCTCGTAAGTGGGGTTTGGGGAGGGGAGGCTGTACGCAGACAATCCATACCTTTACCTCATGGAGGTAAAGAGGTTGTCTCCGGAGGACCCTCGGCTCAAGTATTGTCAATCAAGAACCAACCGTAACAAAATCCATCCCTAACCTTGGCAGGAAAATGGGGAAGATACAAAATAATAGAAACAATGATGTAGTCAAGATAAGAAAAAAAAAATAAACAAATATATATCATAAATATCTTTTGGTAGCAAAAGCCCGCATTTTATGAGTAAATATTCCGAAATACAACAGCAAAATTACTTGTCACATCTTGACTACAGCTCCAGTGTTCTAGTACACTTGTAGCGTCTGGTTCCAAACTAACATCATTTCCCAGTGCAGCATGTAGAAGCTAAGAGAAGTTCATGATTCAGCAGCAGTAGACTGCATACAGCAGAACCATTTTTTCTGAAAGGCAGTGCAACCGGAAAAGTTATAATCTGGAATTTATGTATAAATAAAGACATAATAGTACAGATAAAGAGACGACGAAACAACATATTTTCTTTGTTCTTGGGCATCATGTGGGATTCTTTGGGTTCACCCACAAGTACAATGGGAATAGGATCATGTTTACTCACTAATGAGGAATTCCACAAAAAGTCCTCAACTTATATGTTATTTACTTGTAAAACTGAGCATATGCATTGATCATAGATAGAGAACTAGAGATGATATATGCATGACATTAGGATTCAGGTTGTACAAAGAGACAGAAGATAGTTTACAGTTGGTTAGTAGTAACTTCCAACAAGGATCCGGGCCAATTTGCCCACACCTCGACTAATTCCACGGGATATCTACCACCTCCCACCAGCAATGGCTACCAAGTAACTCTGTCCACCAAGGCTAGGACATATGGTAAGAAATCACCTAGTATTTTTTGGTCTCAAGTTGGGATTTTAACCTGAGACCTCATGGTTCTCAACCTACTTCATTGACCACCAAGCCACATCCTTGGATGCAGAAGTACCTGAAATATCCTTGTAAACAGTACATGAAATATTGTGACAAAATGTTACACCCTCCGCTACATAGAAGTGTTTGACTGGGCACAAAATTTAAGAAGGACCGACTTTTTTTTTAAGAAGGACCGACTTTTGAAACTTGTGGTCTAAACAAGCAATAGATACTTGTATAGCTATAAACCATTTCATTAAGAGAAGGGGTTTAAAGTTGAATAGTTTCAACATATAGAAAGGAGTCATTCCTTTTGGACACAGAGGGGGTTAGAAATCTGAAGACACACGAACTAGTAGAAGGGGGTTTGACATCTACTATACATACATATAAAATTACTTTAACCAGGTGCAAATAGAATAATTTTCCGCGGCATGGGATTCCGAACCCCCTGACCACAAGGTGGGTCCACCCCTGTTTGGACACACTAAAAGGAAAGCAGGTCATTGTCCCATAAATTACAACAGATGGAGTATCTATTATTGTTTTGGGAAATGATATTTGATGTTTTACTACAGATGTTCTTGATTTTAGAAGTTACTTATGGGAGAAGAGGTTAGAACACCGGTTCAAATAACATTTTAGACCAATGCAATTAGTACATTTACAAGCTTCATGTACCTTTTTCCTCAAACTATCAAATCCAAGACAGAAATGACAATATGCATGATACAAGTAAGTAGTAACAGAACTAACAGCCATTATGTGGGCCACGACTTACTGATTGAGGTTTTCCAAGCATTGCTTTATTTTTGTATGCAGAGTCACCCTTTGGTGGTGAGTCTACCTTGCCACCTGTCTTCTTCTCATTTCGAGCTTTATTAAAGATCACTGTGAATCCCTCAGCTGACGATGGGTCATTGACATCCCACTCGCCGAACTTAGGAAGTGGCTGGCCTTTTTCCTGTAGAGATTAACAATAACTATCACATCATAGCAAAAAAAACTCCCTCCCACAAAAATAAACTCAGTGGGCTAAATTCTGATTGTTTAAGATATTCAAATGTAACAGGAGGCAAATTTAGAAGGGTGCAAATCATCATACTTGTGCAGGAAAGATACAAATGCATATTAAACATTGAAAAATGGATAAACACATTAATTTAGGATCACGAAATGGTATTTTACTGTTAAAAAGGGAAAAATTAAGATATGGCTTGTACTAAACAAATGCTTCAGTATTACAAAGTAAGTCGAGTAGTAAAAAGATGCAATAAGGTGCTCAAGTGCACGAAAGACCACTGGAAAGGGGATACAAAAGGGCACATAAAGATCTGTTTAACACAAATCTTCCAATTTCCCCCACCCCCAAAAAAAGAACTAGGAATCTGAACCAGAACATGAGTTTCGGTACAACTTGGTCTACCATTACAAAAGAATTGGGTATGTTGCATAATTTTCTCATGGTTTTCGTTTGCTATTCAAAATAGACAAATGTATTCAGGTGAGGGGAACTAGGAATGGACCAAAATCAATTTTGACAGCAGATGGCACCTCAGCTTGCTAAAGTCATTACTCCAGGAATAGGCTTATATCAAAACGATATAAGTAAATTCGTAGAAGCAAACAGGTGAAAGTTACTTTCCACATGTGAATTAATGCAAAATGTAGTAGCATATTGTTTTATACTCTAAACAAAAAAAACTAAGAACTCAAAAATCACACTTTTACTAAAAACAGAGAGAATTGGAATGTTTATAATATATACAAATATTATGAAAAGGATAATGTGTGTGAACGAATCATTAAAAAGTTTCACTAAATGTGACAAGAAATGGCACTTAAGAAGTCCAAAACAGGTATGCTCTTTTATAATTTGATTTGTAAGTGCAAAATCAATATCTGATGCAACTTCTGTAAACTCCTAAAAGTCCACATAAATGTGCATTTCCCTCCAATGCTCTTGGTTTCTAGTTTCTACAATGTGTTCAAAAGAAAGGATCTCCCAGGCCACTCATGTACATCTGGTACATGATAGAATATATCACTCGAAATTTTTAGAACAACATACCCGATGTAATCTCACAAGTGAGGTCTGTGGAGAATAAGATGTACAGATACCTCACCCTACCTTTGTGGGGTAGAGAGGTTGCTTCCAATAGACCCTAGACTCAAAAGGAATATTATCAAAGAAGGATTGCTAGGAAACTATAACAACTAAATAGGAAGATAACAGTAAGGCTGAACATGTACACCTCTAATCCCTAAGATCATACCATTTAAGTTTCTAGTCTGTTATCAGTTTCAAGCATTTAACTTTTAGAAAACCAAATATAACGGACAAGAGGTTTCAAGACCCCCCAAAACACACACACACAAAAAAAAAAAAACACCTCTAATCCCTAAGATAGTACCAATTGGCTTCCACTCCATTATTAGTTTCAAGAATTAACTTTTAAAAATAATAAGAATTTAATCACGCACACAATAACAAAAGGGGTTTTCTTTAACTGTCTATATACTAAAATTCTAAAACACAATTAACTAGTCTCCTCCTTTAAAAACCCCAAAACAAATAAGGCATAAAAGGTACACCTCTAATCCCTAAGATAATACCATTTGAATTTCTACTCCATTTTTGGTTTCAAAAATTTAACTTCCAGAAAACCAAAAATTTTGATCTTTCAAATATAAAGAACATGGGGTTCCAAGGAATAACCCTATCACCCCTCCACCGTCACCCCCACACACAAAAAAAAACCACCTTGTAAATGGCTACTTTCTTTCCTCAACATGAATAACAGACATAAAATACATAGAAACCTTAAGAAAATTATACCAAAAAAAAAACATAAATCACCCAAAAATCAAAATAATCAAGAACTACTCTATTTTTTTTTCCTTTTCTGACCCATCCCAACCCCCACCAAAAAAAAAACATTTCTTTTTGCAGGGCTCAAAGCAGACGAACTTTACAAAACAAGCTCAAAATTGAGTCTTCAAAAAAGGGTATTTTTCTCTGAAACAAAACAACCGAAGAAGAAGATTTAAAGGAGAGAAACAAAATAAGAATCTTACCGCCATGAATTCTTTTAGACAGAAACAGAGAGAAAAATCTTTCGAAAAACAAAATTGTTTATGACCCTTATGGGGATTCTTGATTGTGGTTTTCTTTTTTGGTGTATAAATAAAAAAAAAGGAAAGAGAAATTCTCTCCTTTTTCTTCGTTCTGTCTCTGCAAATGGAAACGGAAATGATAGAGGGAAGAAGAATATGAAAAGGGAAAGAGACTCAAAAGGTAGATAGATAGAGGTACAGCTGGCTTCACTGTGGGCCCACTTCAGGGTTTTTTTTTTTCTGTCATAATCAAATTTAAATCAAATAATTTGGCACAAATGTTTCTCATTCTAACTACTTGTACTCATGTTTATTCTGTTGTGGATTAAATTTTATTATATTGTTTCATAACAAGATGAATAGTGTTTCTATTTTAGTGTCTTTATATATCCCACAAAAATAAGAATAAGTTTTGCGTATGTTTATTATTTTCATATTAGATTACATGATATTTTGTTTGTTTGTTGTTGATATCGTCAAATACTCAAATCGACAAACGTATTGCATTTGATATATTTATTATTGGTTTGATGACTCAAATCTTAATTAATCTATTAGTAGTGGAGGTGCTCGAATAATAAAGCAAACTTCAGTTATCTTAAATTGACATAATTCATAAATAATATGTGTTAAGAATCCAGGGGCAAAGTCAGAAAATTTATTAAGGTGTTCAAATTCAAAGAGTAAATTTATTTATTTTAGCTAATGGGTGTACAATTTTTTTTTTTATTACTAATGAGAAGATGCACCTAGATTTGAAATTAAATTACAACATATCATTTAACTAAATCATATGAACATTTATAATTATAAAACTATTATTAATGGTATAAATCAGAACTAACCGGGAAAAGTCAACAAAAAACAGCTTTAACTACTACTATCTCATCCGTCTTTACTTGTTTGTTTGACTTGACACTCTTAAGAAACAATAAATAGAAGGATAATTTTACTATATTATTCAGTTTAATTATCAGTTATTTAAATTATCTCTTAAAAAATAAAATTGAATAACTATATTTATTAACTAGACAAGTAAAGATAGACAGAAAAGCAATTTAATTATATAAGAAATATTAAATTTTCTCTATGAATAATTTTTTTAAAGCAATAAAAAATTTGGAATGTGTATCATTTTTAATATTGATTTCGTTGTAAAAAAAGTATTTAATGATGTTGAATAAAGAACTAGTTATAAACTTATAACATGCGATTTCTATTTATTTCCCATCTTTTTTCTTTAAACTTAAAAAAGGTTGTTATAAAATTGCCTTAACGAGAATCGAACCGCAGACGTTGGACACTGAACTGAACACACTTATCGCTGGACCATCAGCCTCCACTGTGCTTAAGTGTGTGCATTTATTTATATAACGAAATAACACATAATATATTGCCTATAGATACAATCTAATTTTCCAACGAAGGGTGGTCAGCTGACCACCCTTCACGAGTTGTAGCTCCGCCCCTGGTTAAGACTATACATATGTGTAATACTTGTTTAAAAAGTACTATTTTGCAACAATCTCGTACTTATTTAAGTTCTTTCCACTTAATTACATACGTTTCAAAATTAAATTATGAGATAATGAAGACCAATAATATGAATGGCATTGTGGCAAAAAGTATAGCTAGAGTCTTCTCCAACTAAGTAACAACACGTAAGATCTTAGGTAACGAGTTCGAATCATATAAATTTACAAAAATAAAAGTTAACAGAAAACACATGTTCCTTGTATGTGATAGAATTTGAATTAGTTAACTCAATAAATAATTTCAAATATCAAATGATTATTAGAAAAGAAAAAGGATATTGTGTGATTGCGATCAACTTTCTTGCGTGCATATATAAGGTAATTAGAGACATGAGAAGGATATTATATATTAGTATGGTTTTAAAAAAAAAGGTAATTCTTCTTATTTGTGAACTATTGCATAGAAGCAAATTTACTTTGTGCGCGTCTGAAGATTATTGACTATGAATTTCTCTAAAATTTCCAAAAAATAAAAAAAGAATAGTCCAATATACGAAATATATGTGTTTATGCAGAGTTCATAAAAGGATTCCACTTCAAAAGAGTATAATATAGGTAGTTTACTCTTAACACATACATCACTAGTTAATTTTGTAGTTTGAATTCATCACTCATGAATATACAAAATAATTTTACTGTTACTTTAAAACTCTGTCTATGGTACAAAACTACAAATTTGTGTTGGAAACCCCCAGAAAGATTGCATAGCTGGAAAACAATAGTTGAGGCTAAGCTAGTGATTATAGTGTGGCTCAAAATATATATAGTACAAGTTGATCATAGGCCATAATAGTTTTATGGAATTAATTGATCTCTTTACAACTGGATCCTCTTGTTTTTTGTTGCCACTTTCTTGGAGTAATTTAACACTTTGATTTATTCCTTCAAAAAACAATGACATAGAAATTTGTTATTTAAATCTGTAATTCTGTGTCATACACTATATATTATATATATATATATATATATATGATGATGATGATGATGCTTGTGTTTTTCTATGGACATCTCATACTTAGCTGGCTAAAATTATGGTTTTTATTCCTATGCTTCTACACTAGCCGCTATTTTCATCGATAATTCCAAAATAGTGTACAAGGGGTCGTTACAATATTGTTTATTTGAACATTGAAATAAGTTTCTTTTAAGGCCTTGTTGGAGGGGCGGAGCTAGGTAGATTTGAGAGGGTTTATTTAAAACTTTCTTTAATTGATGAAAAATTATATTATTTGTATATGGTTAAAGTTATCTTTTATGTATATATAATGTAGTTAGTAGATGTTTGTTCATATTTGAGTTTCTTTAATGAAAATTCTGACTCCTCATAAGTCATTAACAAATGTCTTGAAAAAAGCAAATATATTTGTTGTTCCGTCCACTTTTACTTGTTCACTATACTAGAAATATATGCCAATGTTTTGCTTATTCAGTTTGAAGAATTAAGAGATAATTTATCACTTAATTTCTAATTTACACTTATTATCAACTATAGTCATTTTTCAAAACATTAAATTATATTCAAAGATTGATATAGTAATAAAATTGTCATTTTATTTATTGTTTCTTAAAAAAATGTGTCAAGTCTATACTGAATTAAGTAAAAAATACTCAGTTTGCAAGATGTTAGATTCAACTTTCTGACCACACACTGGTTAATTATGAACACGTATGTATTAGTACGTAACAAGTAAATAATGGCCCTTACATTGGTTTGATAATTGATAAGCTTTGTTCAATTATATGAATAGAAGTGCACAACATATTCAAATTCAAAGACTATTGTCTCTGCTTTAATTTATTTGTCTTACTTTTCTTTTTAGCCTGTTTCAAGAAAAGAAAAAATCTCTTTGTGTTTTTACAAACTTTTAAGTTCTAACTTCTTTAATTTATTTGTCTTACTTTTCTTTTTAGCCTGTTTCAAGAAAAGAAAAAATCTCTTTGTGTTTTTATAAACTTTTAAGTTCTAACTTTCCAACGTGACATGTTTCCTAAAATCCTTTTCATTTCCTATGAGTCTATGACCAAGGAGAAGTCTAGAATGGTTTAGGAAACAAATGGCGACTAGATTGGATTTGTCCATTTGAAGTGGGTTTAGTACACAAGGCTATATTAGCTTAACCAACTTCACTTAACCAATGCTTGCAGCGATATAGTGCTTGACAGAACAAGTGATCTCTGAAGTGTTTTTTTTTTTTTTTATTCGAAACAAGGAAAACCTGCAGCCGCTATCTTTCTAATGTGCACTAGGAAGTATCTAACTCAATTTCCTATGCCCTCTGGACACATGAAAATAGTGAAGTACTCGATGAAATTCCAACAAAAATGTTGAAATCGGGGAGGGGAGGGAGATCTATCATTTACTTCGTGAAGAACCTGACCAGCTTTCATTTATTTTTGAAGAATACAACTTGTTAAATTAACATTACAAAGGAAAGAAGACAAAGAAAACGAAGTTGCAGAGTCATCTCTGGTTGAAGACGCCCTGCCAGAGCTAATCCGTTGCAAGCACCGTCTATCATAAATAGTCTGAAACACTAAACTGCAAAACAAAAGCAAATATATACACTAAGGTAACCAGAAATGATCTCAATGCAGCTGAAAGAACTTCAACGTTAGTCCATCTAATACATCAAGTAAAGAAATGTACACTGTTATGTTAACACATGAACAGGTCCACTACTGGTGGGGAAATACCAGTTGATGAATCATTTGAGCTTATACAACACTAGGATGGAGGATACAGTCCGAAACGAGATTTTAATGGAATTATCATCTTTTGTGGTCATCTCATTGAACAACCCTCACATACTATTCCAATTGTGATTTACCATTGTTGTCCAGTGAAATGATCTATCAAGAGCACCTCTGAATTCCATACAAGTAAATGCAAGGACTGCATACATGCAATATCACATTGGTAGAGTAAATTCTCAAATGAGTTCCCAATCTTCAGACTTACCAAAAACAAAAGAGGATTACACAAGCTCTAGGACAAGGGCTGAGGCACCTCCTCCTCCATTGCAAACACCAGCAGCTCCATATTTGCCATTTTTCTGTCTCAACACCTGCAAACATTGCATTGGGAAAATAGATATGAAACAAACATCAAAGGACGATAGATTCTCAAAATTCATGAACAGAAGACAAGATCATATTAGGACATTAGAAGTTACAATCGTAGAATTTAAAATCCCAAATGTTGCACGTACCCCGAGAAGTGTAACCAATATACGAGCTCCACTGCATCCAAGAGGATGCCCCAAAGATACAGCCCCACCGTGTACATTAACTTTTTCCTGAGTGAACAAGCAAAAGGTTACTTCATCAGTTCATTGTCAGGATCGTGCTTGTTCCACACTATAAAAGTACCGCAGACCAAGTAAGTTACGACTTAATGTGATCTTGTCCTTGTTCCATTTTCATATAAAAGCATATAATCCAAAATAGTTTTCTTTAGTTAATATATCCCGACTGCGAGTGTCAAAGTTAAAGAGATTAACAAATTTTGTATCTCAAGATTAATAAGCATATAGGATAGATAGAGCACTCACTGGATTAAGACCAAGCAGCTTTTGATTTGCAAGAGATACCACCTGCAAGCAAGGTCTGTTAAGGAGGGTGCTCACACATATGAAACAGGCTAGTTCAAAAAAAGTAGGTAAGAGCGCATACAGCAAAGGCTTCATTTATTTCATAGTAATCAATTTGAGAAGCCTCTAAGCTAGCACTTTTGATAGCTTTGGGAATTGCTAGAGCAGGTGCAGTTGTGAATAATTCAGGTTCCTGCAAGATTAAATTTAGATGAGAACATCAAGAGCGTAAGTTTAACCACTAGATAAGGAAAGTAAAAAGGTAATAACCATTAGTGCTCCAAAATCTTACATAAGTAATGCCTAAACTCTATTCTCAAATTCATAGATATAAAGTACCTGAGCAGCATCTGCGTAGCCTGAAATCTTTCCAATAACATTTAATCCTAGTTTTATAGCCTTCTCTCCACTTACTAAGACCAATGCAGCAGCACCATCACTGAAAATGAAAGATTTCTCTTGTCAATAAATTTTATTTTTGAAGTTATCATATTCTGATTTCCTGTTTCAAATTTTCAATAGGGAACAATAAGGAGCAACTTCAACAGCCAGTTCTTATCATGTTTCACTGAACTATTCACTTTTCAGGTGAAAAATGTTCTTAAACAGCATAGTCGATGACCTAACTAACTTAGATCCCACTATAGACGCAAAGTGTAAAAAATTACTTTTTACAAATGAACCAGAAACGTAATGATATAATTGTAACTGTATTCAACAAATCTTTTTCAGCTATTGTTTGGGATGCAGTACTTCCAGAGAGAGAAAGTTAGTGCAAGTAAATTTCAGAGTAGTTGACCAAGATTGTAGAAGTAGGAAATGCATTTATTGGTTAGGTTAACAAAAAGTTCTTGTTAAACATGTGAGAACAAGAAATACAGAACATGGTAGAAAATTAAGTCCACGAACCTTATGCTAGAAGCGTTACCAGCAGTAACAGTACCATCTTTATCCTTAAAACTTGGTCGGAGTTTTCTCAATTTTGCACCATCAAACTGGCAAGAAGAACACAGAAATTATGAGTGATGAAGGCAGGAGACTGTAGGCAGTATAAATGCACATGCCTATATCATAACATCTTTTAAGTATCAAAGATGTAAATTCATATATCTAATCCTTTTAATACTTGGAAGGCACAAATATGAAGGTCAAAATAAATAATCAGAATATTCTCTTCATCCCCTTCAATAAGAAACTACAGTGATTAGAAGTTGCATTTAGCTTCATTTTCTAGCTATTCTACTTTACTTCCCATATGGGAAGTAGGTCTGAGAGTGGCAAAATTAAGTCTCCAAGAGCGCTTCAAGAGAAGAAGTAGAGGAGCCCATACATGTATGGTATTAACTTTGCTTTGACTAATAAAATGTCATATTAATGTACTCACCTTTCCTATACCGTCATCCTTATCAACAATAATGGATGGCTTTCCTCTTCCTCCAGGCACCTCAACCTGAACATTGTCAGAATTCATTAGAACCGTAAAATAAACGAACTGCAAAGAACTTGCTTTATTTGAGTGTGAAAAAATATCTAGAGACCAAGTGCTAATAACTTTTACCGGTACAATCTCCCATGCGAAAGCACCAGCTTCCTGAGCAGCAATTGCACGTTCAAAACTTTGAACTGCATAATCATCCTGCATATATAAGAGAGACATAAGTGCTTGACTCCTTCAGGCTTCAGAAAATAGAAGACTTTAGCAAATCTACATAGCGGATAGCTGAAAACTAAGAGAAAACAGAATGATGATTCACTTTGGTTTCCAGATGTGCGTGTGGCAAACAAGTGGAACAGGGAATAGAAAATCAAAATGGTTCAACTTTGCATAGAAATAATGACACAGCCTTAGGAAAGAGCAGACCACATGTATCCCAATCGTTATTGTTTCTCATAGAAGCTACAACAAATGGTGGTATCATTTACTAAACATCAAAAGAACCAAAAACAAAGATAAGGAGGAATTGGTATGTAAGTATAAATTAGATAAACCAAGAGTAGAAAAAGCTTTGGTATGTGGAATTAAAGTCAGAGCCAAACTTGCAGCACGATGCAAATTAAAGAACAACAAATATGTATATAAAGACAAACCTGCTCCTCTCTTGTAATTTTATGATTTGCAGCACATGTTTCTGCACAAACTCCCATACCACAATCCTTATAAACATCAATCAAACCATCTTTAAGCATTCCATCAACAAGACTATCATGTCCAAGACGAGATCCCTTCCTGTGATTATGGCATTGATCAATGAAGATAAAACAGAATTGAAGAACAATATTAACTAATCAGAACTTTTGTAGTGGAAAAAAAAAATAGAAGTGAGTAGGGCAACAAGTCTACCGTACTCTGAACAATACATTAACCATATAAAACTCAGTGGGGAGAGATCTAAAAATTATGTCTGACGGGGAACAGATCATAAAACTCAATGGGGTGAGATCTAAAAATGTATGGCTGATGAGGAACAGATCATAAACGGGTTTAGGTGGAAGCATGAATAATAAAAAGTGATGACAGCTGGTTAACAGGAATATGGCTGGCTTTGTAATTGTTGATTAAGAATGTTAAGAACTTAAGATTTCGGAACAGCACATGTACACTGTTGAAGCACAAAAAGAAAGGTTCGAAGTTGTAGACATACTATAAAATGTGCCTTGGGAAAGTCGCAAGAAAACAGCACCACTCTTCCTAAAGTGTGTGACTCGAAAACATATCATTTTGTATCACTATCCTTCTTTGCTAAGGGAGACTGGGGGGCTTCTTAAAAGAAATTGTATTATCACAGTGGTTCAACGTTTGAAGAACGCAAACCTTGCTTCTGCAATATATTTGGGAACATTGGACATGCTTTCCATTCCACCAGCCACAACCACCTCATTGATGCCCAACTGGATACTTTGAGCTGCAAGCATAGTTGCTGCAAAGCCATATAAAATTAAATATTGTCAAAAAACAAATACCTCTTTCACTCTCATAACAGTTATTAAAGGGGACAGAGGTCTCCAGGAAATAATTACAACAGGAAGGTGCATACCTTTCAATCCAGATGCACAAACTTTGTTCACAGTCGTGCAAACCACCGTATTGGGTAGTCCTGCACCCAATGCGGCTTGCCTAGCAGGAGCCTGTCCCAGGTTTGCACTGAGGACATTTCCAAAGAAGACTTCTTCTACTAGTGATGGATCAACATTTGCTTTCTTAAGAGCACCTAAAGTTCAACCAACAGAGAGATTAATTGAAACTCAATGAAATTATTAATGCCAGTCAATTGGGTTTTCTATGATGAAATAACTATGAAGCAATAACTAGAGTCCTACCCTCAATGGCTATTGATCCAAGTTTTGTAGCTGGCAACGAGGAAAGAGAACCAAGGAAGCTCCCCATTGGAGTACGGGCAACACCAACAATGCAAACATCTGTTCACATTAAAGCACAAATAATGAGCAATTATCAAATACCAACAATGAAAACATCTGTTCACATTAAAGCACAAATAATGAGCAATTATCAGAAAGCACAGTTTGGAAAACCTTTTTCACGACATAGCAAACCAAAATCTAGAAAAAACAACATACAACTATACTGCACCAATTTATCTGATAAAAGAACATCAAAAGAAAGGATAAGAGACGCCGAACTCAATGAAATACTGTTTTTGACAATGTAGACAATATCGATCAATCATCTGAGCGTCAGTAGGCTGTCTGAATCTTTTGTAGTGGGAATAACAGCAGAAAATTTATGGTTTTGAAAAGTAGAAAAATGTGCTACCAGTTTTGGACTCTCCCTTTTACATAAAATAACAGTAAGAAGAGCATTCCACTCTAAAGGTTTCAACTAGAGATTATGTTTTAAGTAACTGAAACTACAAGTTAACCTTGCAATGTGCATTTGAAGCTTTTGCATTTCGTGAACACATATCCAACTGACCATACAAAATCAAGACTTTCCAAATGAAATCCACATATATGAGCGAAAACCAAAGTCAGATTCAACAGTGTCTCATGGTAAGACTGACTTATAGAAATGCTCACACTCTCAGTTTGTTAGGAATGTTGAAAATACGAGACAAATAAAAGAGATTATTTTCCTCTTTATCTAAAAAAGACAATATCCTCCAAATAGAAAGCAACTGCTTATTTCCTAATGTCTATCTACAGAAAACTACTTTTTAATGATTCTTTTTTATAATTGAAAATTTTAATGAAAAAATCAAACACAAAAATGGACAAAACACTAAGTTCTTGCTTAAGCGTAAAAAGTTGTTCTTTCCATGCGAATTGCCATGGGACCAAAGAACACCCCTGCTACTAATAAATGGTCACCATGAAAATCAAATTTGCATAGATCATAGTGCTGGCTCATACTGGAAGCATCAACAAATCAACTGGCTATCTTTACATCAAATAAAGATTCTAAGCTAGGTGCTAAGAGAGCATAAGTTGTTACCTCTAGGCTTGATGGTATCTGCTGCTGCTGGAGCCATTGTGAATATGTATGAAAATGGATGTCTGTTTCATTCAAAACTAATCAGGGTCTCTTTCTAACAACAAAAGAAATCACAATACCACCAATAGAAAAAAATTGTATGACCCAAATATCACCTAAATTTCATAGTATATATCAAATCATAGCAAAGCAAAAAGCATAAGCAATGAAAAACTTAGCCTCAACTACAACACATCTACTATATACTATCTTTCCCAAAGATATTTTCATAGATTAATCAGCACCACCAAGTCATTTCAATGAGAAAGAAAACTAGATAAACACTATAAGCCAAAAAATATGAAATTTGTCTTAAAATAAAAAAAAATTATAATTCCTTGATACCAAGGGTGTGATCGGTATAAAAGAAAACATTTTTCAATTTTCCCATGTTCCCGTCAAAATTTTTGGAAGATAATTAATGAGGAAAATGACTTCTCTAACGAAACGAAAGTAGAAAAACAAGTTCCACCTTGATTGGGTCCTCCCCTCCCTCAACACAACTCATCTTCATCCCCACCACCCCACACCTCTACCCCTAACCCACTTCACATAGTGTTTGTCTAAGTTAGACACAAATAATATTAAGAAAAATATTTTTTACACAAGAAAACTACTAAGAAACTCAGCTATTTTCCTGAAAAATGTTTTTCATGTAAAACAATTTCCTTCGCACCGAACAGGCGTAAATGAAACTTGAGAAATAGCGCTCATCAAACAAATGACTATTGGAAATGAATATTGAAACAGAAACAGTGGCAATATGCGATCTAGAAAATGCTCAAATGATTCACTAAATACTGTAAATCCATAAACCAATATACGCCTCACCTGATTCGCTCGCAGATCTAAACTAGAAAAAAAATCAAATTTCTAGCATGAACTTGCATGGGATTTAGAAAGTAAAATCCAACACAAAAAAAAATGAGATGGAAACAGAGAAATGCTGTTTGGTAGAGTGATTATCAATTGAAATACCTCAGAAGTTGAAGGAGATTTCGATGGAGCAGAGCACAAAGAAACTGAGTGAAAGCTGAATGTGCATTTTACAGGGAAGAAGAGGACTATTTATAGATAACCCGGTGACCGGCCGGTCTGTTCTGTTCCTAGACCGGCTTTATTGACTCACATCATCCATTTCATTTTTGGTTTAAAAATATGCAGTTTTTATATTTTATAATAATTATTACTAATTAGTTTTAAAATTATTTTTATTTGAAAAAAAACTCAAATATGTCATTAAATTTTGAGAAAAAATTTATTTATGCTTCCCTTATAAGTTTAGCTCATCTATATCGTTTTCGTATAGCTCAATTTTTGTAAAATTATTTTTTGCATGTAGTTAATTATAGTTCAATCATGTTATTTATTAAAATATTTTTAAAATAAAAATTATTATCAAAATTTAAAACAAATACTCATATATGTTATTTATTAGAAAAACTTAATTTATATAAGTTATTTTAGTTAACAAATAATGACAGAGACGTGAAAGTGATGGAGAATTGGTAGGTGGGGTGTTTTTAGTGATAGGAGGCTGCAGAGGCGGACACATGTGAAATAAATATTAAAGGTAAGTGTCAGTTATAAAATTTATTTCTTCCCACATTATATATTTATTTATTTTTAAAAAATTATTTTGTTTCCCAGAAAAAAACAAATAATATTTTGCAATAATATTTTTCTCTCTACCAAACAAATTGTTGTTTAATTTTTTTATAACGAAATAGAAGGTTTTTTTTTTTTTTTCATTTTACATTTTCCTAAATTTTATTTTTGAGGGAATCTGAGAGAAATATTTTCCAAGTTCTGTTTGTAATTTAAGTGCATAGTACAGAGTTAATGTTACAGTTGCACGTGAACTTTGAAAGGTACTCTGCCATGATTGACTCAAAAAAATAAAAAAATTATACCCAAAACAAAATACTTTCACAAAGACAAAGAAGGGGATTTTTCTTTTGAAAATTTCCTTTTCGTTTCATATTAGTTGATCATTATAGTAAGTAAATTTGATTTTACATTGAAAAGTTCTATAGATACTCTCTTTGAATATGAAATTGTTTTTATTAGAAAGTATTTTATCCTTAATATAGAACTTTTCAATGTAAATTCAGAATTAATCAAATCATAATGTGAATATTGAATATTGAAAGAAAAAAAAACTTAAGTAGACTCACATCGATATGAATTTTAGTAAGATGATTGGGATTTTTCCCTTATTAATTAAAGATTTAAAATCTGAAAAAAAAAATCCTCTTAAAATCAAAAAATATATTTTATAATATATAAATTTCACACAGAAAACATCGAATATGTAAGTGATGTACCAGCCACTCTAGGGAGATGTCTGCTAAAATACTCATTTAATATAATTATATTAAGGTGTTGGAATTTGAAAATAATGTAAATAAACTATAGTTTTGATAATGTTTTATATTATTTAATTCACAGGTCAAATATTGTTATGTGTCACTGCCAAACCCACAACAGCCAGTTAGAGGTGCCCTTGATGACTTTAATCAGTCTAAATGGGCTGCTATAATGCTATTATAACATAGCATTTAATTTTGAACTAAAGAAAACAAATTATTTGATCTATTGATTTTGTTTTTGGTGTTTTAAGTGCTCAAATAAACTTATGTTTTTTCCCTATTGCTTTGTATTTAAATGTGCTGAGTTATACACTTATGAATAGATTGATACGTGGATGAGGTGAAATATTTCATAATTAAGTTTGGGATAAAATATATATTGTGATTGGTTGACGGTATAAATTTATTTCATGATATATTCCATCTTCCTCCCTCCGTCTCCTTTTAGTTGTCATATTACGTTTTTCGAAAGTCAATTTGACTAATTTTTAAATAAATTAAATTATATTAATTCAATATTTTAAACTAAAAATTTAAATATCCAAAAACTATATGAAAAGTACTATAAAGTATAATTTTCTACATATCGATATGATGAAAAAATACATCGTAAAATATTAATCAAATTTTTTATCGTATGACTCTAAAAAAAAAATTATAACAATTAAAGAGGAACGAAGAGAATATCTCACTCAACTTGAAATTCTTTTATCCCTTCTTCAAAATAAGATATTCCATCCCATCATATATATACTTTTCTAGGGTCATCTTAGCGCATATGAATAAAATAAATTTCTTTGACTTATACAAGCACAAAGATATTAATAAAGTGTAAAGAACATCACAACTTATTTTAATGGTGCGGTTATATTAACACAAAGTAGTAGTACTACTTAGGTGGAGAAAAATAAAAAATGTCAAATCTCATTAGTGATAAGTCAAACAAATGGAAGGAAGTACAAAATAAGTAGTGATAACTGATTTTATTTTTTTAAAAGGTTCATTTTAAGAGTCTCATGTTAGTGTTATTGTGCATTTTAATATTAGAAATAAAAATATTAAGTGCATGATAATTAATAGGCATAAAGTGAAGAATGGTATTATTATTATTTTTATAATTTTTACAATTATAATGGCATCCTCTTCTTATTATTTCCTACTAATTTTCAGATGACTATTTTCATTTTTGATATTATTTGTAGAAGAAAGCTGAGAAGTATTATATTTTGAGGTTGGTGTAGTGAAAAGAGAGTTGAAACAAAGAAATATATTTCAAATCTGTAGCTACTATTTTGGAAAAGTGTGATTCGTAGTCATAGTTTCTCCAAATCTTGCTATTTGTTTAATTTGTATAATTTGTCTGACTGTATAAATCAAAATTTTGTATAATTTGGTTCCTAATTGTATAAATCCAGAATTTGTATATGATTGCCGTAGCTATTTGTATATGATTTATGGAAAATTCACAATAAATTACCCTGTTTGTATATTCGCAAGCGAAATATATAAACAGAGTTCTGAAAAAATTCTTAAATGTATAAATACAGAGTGTATATACCCTATTTGTATATTTGCAAGCGAAATATACAAACGCAACCTCCATAGCAAATGAAACTATAGTTATATAGCGCAATTATATAAACTATAGCTATAGAACCTTGTTATGTTTATTATGTTAAATTTTCTCTTTTAAAAATATGATATTCGCGCCTCAACCTAAATATTTATTTATTTTTATTCTATTTATTTTGAATGGTACTTTATGGTATATTTCCCAAAAAGTAAAAAAACATAGATGACAATTCAACATAGCAAATTAGTAAATACCTAAATATCCCTTTGATTATCTACCAAAAAATGGTGATAAAGTAAATCAACAAACGATCACTTGAAAAAGAGAGGTGCATATGTAGAGAAAAGATAGGAAATAAAGATATTAATAGGTTAATAATTAAATTTGATAAAGTCTTAAATAAATTAGCCATCTTAACAATGTACTTAGGTCAATTATAATTTTAAGCCATTATACTTTTATTTTTTGGGAGGAAGGTCCTAGGTGGAAATGTTGTGCAATAAGAAGAAATACTATTACAATATAACAATTAACCCAAGTACATAGCCAAAATGGGCCAATTTTTTTAATAACTTTATCAAACTTAGTCACTAACTTATTAATATCTCTATTTCCTGTCTTTTCTCTACACACCCAAAACACACATTCTCTCTCTCTCTAATATATATTTTTTCGCGAATTTCATTCTCTGTCCATCTTTAAATTTCTCAAATATGATTTATTATTATTATTATAGAAATTCGGTAATACCAAAGTCGTTGGCGATTTCTATAATAAAGGTGACTATATTGTAGCTGTGTCGGTGACATTAATAAACTAATTTATTTATTTTACTTGTGTTGGAGTGAAATGAATGATCTCATATATATATATATAGTCGAGTGATAGATAGTGACGAAGAAGTTTACATATTTATTCATTGGTTTATCATTGTTATTGAAGTTCTCTTTTTTTTTAAAAAAAAATTCCCACTTAGCATTTAGTGCCTGCATTGGAACCACGACTAAATTTGATCATGCATTGTAGGGTCCATTTCGAGGGTGGTACTCTCAACAAAATTTTCTCTATATATTATTGAAGTTGTGAAGTACTGTTGACATTTCGTTGGAGCCATTGACAATCATTTATTGAAGCTCGAAGCTTTAAAATCTGAAATGTGGATTTTCACAAATAACTTTCGTTTCAAATTGTTAATTTTGCAAAAAATTGATTGCGTATTAAGAAGTCGAAGTATAAATTTTGGGTGATTTGGTGTAGTTTTAGATGTGTTTTTGGATGAATCACATGCATGAATTTAAGGAAGAAGACAAAGTCTATTTTTTTGTGTGTATAATAATGTATAATACATATGTTATTGTATATATATGTGTATAAATATCTCTTAGAGTTTTGTATAATATTGTATATTTAGTGTATAATATTGTATATCAGGTTTAAAAACGTTTTTGTAAAAAATTAAAATATGAAAATTATGTATGTTATTGTATATTAAATATATAAAGTTCAATACCGAATTGTGTTTTGACTAAAGATTTGTAAGGTAAGTTTTAAACTATTCTTTTACCATGTAAATTAGTTAATTATATATTTCTGATTTTTTTCCAAATCCAAACTCTAGCTATAGAATTTTTGTAATTTCTCACTATTATGAGTAAATAGAAGACATGTATATGTTTAACCAATCTGAGTTGTGTACAATGATAAATTGCTTCAGTCTTAACTAGAGTTCCAGGGTTTATACACCTCGATAGATCATGCAGTAACTATTCAAATTAAATGGGAGCTTTAACGTGTGCTCCGAATCAGGGGCGGACCTAGAGGTCGCCGAGGGGTTCACCCGAACCCCTCAACAAAAAATTATATTATATATTTAAGGTATTTTAAAATTTTTTTATGTCTATTTATTGATTTTGAACCTCGTAAATATAAGATTAGAGGTTGATTAAGTGGTTGAGGGATTCAAAACTCAACTTAGATTCCAAGATCAAATCTTAGGCACTACTCTCGCAATCGACCGAAGAAACAAAAAAAAAAGAGAAAGAAACATATGTTTGGTGTGTCAGCTATTTTTCTTTTATAATTGGGTGGCGGCTCTTCATATTTTCCCGGGCGAAAATGGACGCATGAATATGAGTGGAGACACCATAACTCTGCATTGACAAAGCTCTCTTTCTCCATAAAAGCAGGTAAGTCATCTTGTTCTTTGTAATAAATCTCCATCTCGTTTGTTCATATGAACTTATTGCTGCTGTTCTCCTAACTCCTAGGGTTCTACACTTAAAAAGGGGTAAATTTGGGTTGGAGTAGTATTTTTCCATTGGGGAGTGAGAACATAGTTGATAAATTTACGTTACTCTAAGTCATCATTTGGATTTTGATTAGCATTTGAACTCTCAAGCTTGTTCAATCGTAAAAAAAAAAAAGAAAAAAGAAAAAAAAGGAGAAGTGACTTCTTCGGTGATTTGTGTTTCTACTTGTTTTTTTTGTTGAGTTAAACCCACATCTGATTAGTATAATTTGTGTGTTTCTATTGAAAGTTTTAACCGAGATTAGCAAATAACTGCACCGGAGAGAGGTGGGTTAAGCACCATGAGGTCTATCAGGTTCAATTTCCAGCATAGACAAAACACTTGGTGATTTCTTCTCGTCTGTTCTAGCCTTGGTAGACAGAGTTATCTTGTTACTGGTGGGAGGTGACATGTATCTTGTGGAATTAGTTGAGTTGCGTGCAAGCTTGCATGGATACTACTATTATAAAATAATAATATTAGCAAATAACTAGTTGGTATCAAGATGTATAAAGAAGAGTTGTGATAGGTTGATAGAGAAATAGATGTTAGGTTTAACTCAACTCCAAAAGCTAGCTATTGCCCAAGATCATTTAAACCTTGTCTCACAAATGTAGGACTCCAACAACCCCGGGGAGCCAACATTCGGAAATGATGAATTGGGATGAGTATAACTATGATATCATGGTAAAGAATGGATTATGGGCTTAACTCAACCCCAAAATCTAGCTTATGAGGGGAGGATTGCCCAAGACCAAATAAGGAGACCAAGAAGCCCTTGTCCCACCGATGTGAGACTCCAAATTGAAGGATACATGGGGTTGATAAGGCGTAGCTAATTGATATTATTGAAATAAGCTTATACAATTTAAGTGTAACTTCAGAATAAATGAATTTCTGTTTTAAATTAATAAGTGATTACTGGTATTTTAAATGATAATTACTCAACTTGACTCTTGAAAAAATAAAATGTGTTACATGATTTTTTATGGATAGATAAACAGTAGAAGGAATTGATACAGGATCATTAGCCACCACTTTCAAGTGACCTTTGTTGTGGATCCCATACTTCCATCTTCACCTTTGGACATTTTTAACTTAAGAATGTGTATGTTATAGTCAATGGAATTTAATTACTTCATATTCAGACTGATTTGTGGTACAATCTTTTAAACTTAATAAATCATACAAAAGTAGTGTTTTATCGAGGGATTGACTCTTCATCTTCTTAGGCGTACTCACCTAAAAATGGATGAACACAAGTAGTGGTACTTCATATAGTTTTTCCAAAATAGTCTTAAAAATTGACCATGCCCATGTAAAATCCATATTGGAGTTCGGTACTCATATCATGCCACATTTCATGCAATATATTTGTTCTTTGGATAAAATCCCACAGAGAAACTGTCTGAAATAGAAGAAAGTTGAAGAAAAGAACTTTCAATTTGGGCAAATTTTGATACTGTACCCACATATGAAATGTGATATCTTATATGCTTCAACCTTCTAATTTGATTAATCTCAAATGCAGTTTATGAACTTGAAATGACTAACGGAAAGCGGAAAACACTCCATGACTTCTTTCCTGGATCTGGTATTCTTCTTCTCATTTGCTTGATTTACTTGTATTCCACTGTCATATTTCCCTCTCTCATAATGTAAGTGTTGCTACACATTAACATGTCATTTGGTGCGCATAGAGTTATGTGAATAAATAATCCAAGATTTTTTTTTGCTGTGAATAAAACTAGAAGTGATTATTATTCAGTGAATAGTCTAGGAGTTATTATGTGGTGAATAGTAATACATGGAATATAATGTTGGGATTACTTACTTTAAGTACAGTTTTGTCTTTAAATACTTTTATCTTTGTATTGCTAACAAGTTTATTTTTCACATTCTATCTTGTATAAATTAATATAACAATTCGCATAACTTAATGCGATTATTATTTAATATCATCAGCCATTAGATTAGTTATGCGGCGATTGTTTTTTTTCTTATACAGTCAACCAAAAACTGCATAAGTTATTCAGATTATTTTCCTAACCTGCCACCCAAATACTATTATTTTATATGGAACGTTATGCTTGCATTATTTTTCATTATCTCTCCAACCAAATAGCCTGTAAAGTGGTTCTTTATTTTGCTTAAAAGATGTATCAAGGAAGGGGAAAAGTCATGAATGTGGACCAAGAATGCAAATCTTAGGGATGAGAGCAGTACTAATATTGGGGAGGAGCAAGTTATCTTTGAAGTAACAGCTTATCGTGGTTTGGCAAAGTTTTTCTGTCAATCCGGTACACCTCCAAAGTCAGTAGAAGACAGGTACTTCAAACAATTAATAAGTTATCTTAATCCTAAATTTCGTCCTTCATCTGCCATTCTCTCACGGTATTGCTTGAAATTGTATGATGAAGAGAAAGCAAAAGTTGAAGAAATTTTGAGAAGCTTGAATGGACGAGTTAGCCTCTCAGTTGAGAGGCTAAAATATAACAAATTCAATGACTTTGGCTACTGGTCTACCTCAGATTTTGGGGGATCTTTTTCTGATTTCATTTGCTTAAGAGTTCATTTCATTGACGAAGACTGGAAGCTAAGAAGTTGGGTTGTTAGTTTTAGGTCTCTTGATGCGTATGGAGATTATGTTGGTGAGACGATTCAGTGTCTTTCAGATTTTGGTATTGAAGATAAAATATGTGCTGTCACTGTGCATAGCTATCTGGACTTTGATGAGATTGTTGATGTCATTAAAAGTAAACTTCTTGAAAAGAAAAGACTCCAGCTAGATGGACAATTTTTTCGTGTATCTTGTAATGCAGACATTTTTAGTTCAATGGTGAAAAAAGCATTTGGGATGATAGAGGATATAATCAGTGACATTCGTCTCATAGTATTTTGGGGCAAATCACCACCAGTGTGGAATGTGACATTTCATAAACTACAGGAAGCATTGGAATTAGAGGCTAAAGGAGAATACTTGAAAAAAGATGATTATAAGGATTATGATATACCTTCTCCCCAAGAGTGGGAAAAAGTTAAGGGAGTATGTAAACTTGTAGGACATGTCTATACTGCAGCAGAAGTGTTATTCATGGAAAAACGACCCAGTGCAGGCCTTTACTTCCACAATCTTAATAAGCTTCGATTTAATCTGATGAAAGATTCTGTGAGTTCAGATGAATTTGCTAGAAATTTAGCCAATATTATGCTGAAAAAGTTTGGCAAGTATTGGACGCATATGTATTTGGTGTTGGCTCTAGCTACTATTATGGATCCACGCTACAAAGTGAAGTACTTAGAGTTCTGTTTCTTGAAGTATGAAGGTAATGATCTTTTACCGCTATCATCTATTTTGGAGGCCATCCAAAGGCTTTTCGATGACTATGTGGTGCACAGGTCCTCAATGGAGTATCCTATGAGCGATTCAGATTCTGATACGGGTGAAGATCTCATTTCTGATGAATTTGGTACGAGTGAAGATCTCCTTGAGCCAATGGAAGTTGTTAATGATCCTAGTTTTGGATTTGACTGTTCAGATGAGTTTAGCAAATTCATCCAAACAACTAGTCAGCCACCAAAGTCAGAACTTGATTGCTATCTGGAAGAACCTATTGTGCCTTGGATCAAGAACTTTGATGTGCTGAGTTGGTGGAAAGCTGCAAGTCCCCGATATCCTGTCCTATCAAAGTTGGCTCGTGATCTTTTGTCAATACAATTGTCTCTTGTTACAGGCTATGATTCTTATTACACTGATTTGCGTGAACCTGATAGAGATATGACATCCGTGGAGCCAGATTTAGTGAATGCCTTGATGTCTACTAAAAGCTGGTTTGATAAACAGAGTCGCAATGCGGTAATCACTGATTCTTCTGTTCTGTGACATTCGTTTCTTCCATTATTTAATTCTTGGTAATTGAGTGCTAGAAGTGGATACAAATGACTTAGTTATTAAGCAGATATGTATATCTAACCTATTCTCTTTTGTGCTACATGTAGACTTCTAGCTCACTTTAAAATGTGGGTTTTCTTCTTTAAGTTGTTGTGCAAGTCAGTGGATTGAGACTAGAACTTTGTGTAGTTACCAGTAGGGCCATTATGGTATTATATCATATTTTTTGTAAAAGAAAAAGAAGTAAACCATTTTCTGAAATTGCAACCAAGTAATAGGTGAAAGAGAAAATGTTGAATCAGCTTAACACTTTTGAACTTTGGTACGTATGATGATGATCCAATCGGTCCTAGACTCCTAGTTGCTGACCGGAAAAGGGGGCTGATGATCTATGTGAAGCCCTTTGAGTGTCTGTCTCTCTTCCTTCAGAGTTGACTGATGATGTTGACTAGTGATGAGCTTAGTCATTGTGAACTCAGATCTCTTGCTGCTTCTTTTTTGACTCAAAAAGGGACAACAGATTTTGATAACCATGCCCAATAAGCTCCCACCTGCTTGCGGTCCGGTGGTCCTCAATCCTTGTGGGGAAAATTAACTCCAAAGCACTGTGGATGAGCAAAAGACAATATGATTGAATAAAGTCTAGATGAGCCAGAGGATTAGACCCCGATGTTCATATCAATTATGTGTCTGGGTCCTCTATATGGTTTTTGTAGCTATAGGGTGGTTGCTTTTGGTAAGTCTAACAATTTTTTATAGCTGCATTTATGGGTTGACCCTTAACGGAGATAACAGGTGTATAGGTAATCAATCCTTCGACTCGCGATAGACTGATAGTTGACGTTGATGAGACTTGTGATGGCATGAGAACAGTATAGGTATCTCTGTCATGTGGTGTGCATTTGGTCTTTGAAATGGTGGGTTAAGATGCTGCTCGTGCTCCTGTTCCTTGTGCTAGATAGGGTTAGGATGGTTGCTTGATAGTGAGCTTCAATCTTCCTAGCTGGGTCATGCTCTTCTCTTAGTATTCTCTCTTATTAGTAGGCCGAATTAAGGACTAGACTTGTAGGGTTCGAAGGTTTGTTATTTGAACTGGTCCAAACTTAGTGTTAACCCCTTTCTATCTTCCTCTCATTCAGGCTTAGCAGCTTACAGTTTGGTATTAATTTCCATCAATCATCCTTTCATTTGATACAGAACATAAGCAAAAACTGTTGTGAAATTCACATAGCAATGACTAATACATACAGAGTTTTGAGGACAAAGATTAACTGTTACTTGTTAGGTGACTGGAAGAGTGTGAAAAGAGCTGCTCTTAGGCTAGAGACCGGGAGTATCCAATAAGTTATACAGAGTGGCGATGGCCTTGCCAACTTTATTGTTGAACTGAACATGCAATCACCTAGAGCAGGCAAAGAGACAATATTTCATTGGTCAAAATAGAAACTTGAAAGTGAAAAAGCTCAATGGTTGTTTGGTTGATTATTCTGGCGCTTTCTAGTGACTCCAATGGCTGAAATAGCATGTGGATGTGGAAGTGTTTAAGTGTCAAACCTGGGGGATGCCCTTCTGCCTTACTGCTTCACATCAAAGGCAGAAGTTGATTGCATGTTGCAGGGGTCACCGGAGGTGGATGCTCCTACTTCTTGACTGCTAGTTGTTTACAGCATTTATTCACGCTTGAAGAGGAAGAAGAGGATTTTGGTGACAAGTGTGGATGGATAGCTATCCACCTGTGGTACTTAGATTTTTTCCATCATTTCAGATATCTCTTCCATGTACATAGACATCAATCTTATCCCGGTAGATACATAGAGTATAAAAACATTGTGAATGACAAGGACAAGTTATCAAGTTCGGTGTTGGTTGAAGATGGAGAGATCTACAATTGAGCACTGTTTTTGCTGAATAAGGAACTGAGCGGGTTCCAAATCCTAGCTATTTCTTGTTCAGTCGATACAATAAACTGCCTTAGATGGTAGAGATCAGAAACATATTGAGGATGTGGAGTTAATTTGGCAATGGCAAACTCTATCCTCAAAGACCAGCGTGGTTAGAGCAGAGAGTATAGCTTTGCGCTTGCGTTTATGGAGTTCTGTTGGGGATCAGGCTGACTTCTAAATTTTCTTGCATGTAAATTTTCATGCTGAAGGACAGAAAAATTCACTTTCTGCCTATTACATTCAGCCCTTTTCTTCTCCAGATGAGAAACATCCTCTTCCTTTTGCATTGCAAAAGAAGTCATGATGCCCAATAGTTCCTTACAACATCACATGAGGTGGTTTTGTTGAAATCCTTTTTATCTGCTGAATTTAACCTTCTATGTTTCTTCTTTCGTCAAGAACCATGAGGCATTTTATATTCACCCCAAAACTGAGCATGGGCCATATTTAGTATCCGAATGGCCTTATTAATTAATATTGTGTAATTCCACCTCCCAGTCCTGATGTGCGTTTTCTTTTCTCACCGCAAGCATCATATAGTTGAAAGTTAAACTTGTATTCAATTATCGTAGCACCATTCTTCTAATTGTTGCACAATCTGCTGGTTGATGGTTATGGCATTTTCTAACATCTCTTTCTTTTTCCTCTGCAATTTCACTCTCATGGATATTGTACTGACTCAACTCTGACTATCATGCAGATAAAAGCTGAGGTGCAGAATAATTGATTTTTGAGAGTTTTGACTTTTTCTTTTTGCTGGAAGTTATAGATTCCAAGAAGACATCATCAGGATCACCAACTAGCCAGAATCTTTTACGGATAATGGGATGTTCATATACATTTATAGTAGAAATCTACCTAATCTACTGTGATCATGGTAGCTACTCGTCGTATATTATTGTAGCTACTTCTTTTGGCTGGACATTTAGATAGGCATAGAATCTTTGTTTCTTCAAACGTTGAGTGAAGTGAATAGTGTTCATATGGAGAATATCCGATAATCTGAAGGATGAATATGAAGTTATCTTCCTCTTTGAATCTGAATTAGGTTAATGTTGATTATCTTAAACTTCTGTTGGATCTTCATGACTGGAATTGCTCACTCATTGCTATGGAGTATGGGCAAAAATATCCCTTAGCCCTTTTGAGTTTGTCATGCAAAAGTGATTTATAAGATCTATCTACCTGAGCTGTTTGTTGAAATAAGCATCGAGCCTTTTTGTTCTAGCAAATACCATGGGGCGTTGGCTCTTATTAAGTCACTTTATCCATAATCCAATGAAATTTTGATTTTATTACTTTAGCCCCACTTTGTGGGATGTCACAGGATATGTTATTATTGTTATGGGATATAAAAAAAAGAGTAAAAAATCAAACCTCCTCTTCCAAAGTGGATTTATTTCGACCAATTGTAACTATATTAGGTAAATAAAAGCACATTTCGTCATTTATATGATGTATATGTAATACACGTAATGCTACTAATATTTAGTATAAAACAATATGTAAATTGTAGCAAAACTAAAAATGTATTATTAAATACAAAATCTAACAGCATCGTTAAGCAGGTAAAAAAGATAAAATTTAAAATATTTGAAAATTACAAGCTACAAAACTGGTGGCAGATGTACAACAGAAACAGAACCCTTTTCATTTTGCTCCCTAAGAATCCACCCCACCCCCCATGCAAGGCTTCTCACAAGGCTTTGGTTAAATAAAAAATCTTCACAGCTGCTGCAATATCACGCAGCTCCTCCATTGAAACCTTCTTCCACACTCCATCAATCATCAGGTGGCCTTTTGAACCTTCCAAAGGCACATCGTTATGGCCATTTTCAATCTCCATATGCTCCGTGTACTGATTATCACCAGTCTCCTCTGTCTTCCTCATTTTCTTTGTATTAGGATCATCCAAGCATTCAATCGCAGAAGCAGCCTCCCGCTTGCATCCACATTTATTGGTTTCTGGGATTTCATTGTCTGATGATTTGGCAACTTCTGCTGAATCATCAACAAAATCAAGAATTGGAAGACGACCAGTGGAACCAAATGCATGGGGAAGCATACCAATGGGGCATGCTTTCCACGTCTTTGCAACTACCCATTGGCTCCCGGTATCTGTTGTGATCATGTTATTGCCCTTTACAACTCGACGCATAATTAGTTCAAGCTTCTGAGCAGCTTTGCGAAGAGAATCTTCTTCCCTGGATAGTAGGAAGCTTTCTGAATTATTGGTAGAAGGATCTGAGTGAATAATCTCTGAATCAAATACACTCAGTGAACAGAGCTTATTCAACTTATCGATGAAAGAGTTCCTTCCAATCATCTGAGCAATGACAAGAGCAGATTTCATCAGCTGATTGTTGTTGTTAGAGGACAAGAATAAACATTTACGTAATAATTCTTGTAGCGTTGCCTCTGGAAGACTAAGTTTTCTTGAAGAGTCTTCCCCGTCAGCAGCAACATCATTATTGTTAAGAGGCTTTAGTGTCTTCAGGTTTGCAACTATTTGTTCACACAGGTAAGATAATTGTCCAATCAAAAGAAATTCATTTGCATTTCCTGAGAGGGCATTTGCACCTGACAATAATCCATAAAAGAAATGAGTCAATGATGAACAGGAAATTAAGTTAAAACCCATTCAACTACATGAAGCAAATGAAAATCATATAACTGAGAGAAACATCATAAAAAGATGGCACACATATACAGATCTGGATTGGGGAAAAAAGTGTGAAGAATGAAACACATGTAAAACGAAAACAGCAGGATTTGAAAGAGCAGTTCACACTACTGTAGACTGAGCAAATCCTCCCAGTAAGTTAAGCTAGACAAAAAAAAATTCATGTTTTTGTGCCTTCCCTTGTTAGATGAACTGGACATAATAAATACTATAATATGACAATAATATCATTACACAATAGCTAGCAAAATAGTACGTGATAAATGATAATCCGCAAGCTGCATTCCAACATCGGTGAAAGCAAGAAACCCCCACAAACAAGGATACGATTCAGCACTCTGTGCTCAACAAAACAATAACGAACAGTTGAAATTTTCAGCATCTATGGCACAAATTCCCAGTAGCTATTTTACCAATGTCCCAAATTAACCAGTTGCTCATAAGAACAGGAATAATAGCTATCTGCTTGTTTCCAGTCTCATATAGTATAAGTGTATCTTCAACAGAGGCATTCATGATACTCCGACAATACCAAGCACAAGAAATCATCCAAGTAAAGGAATGCCAGAATACATCACTTACCAAGCTGATGCTTTGAGGCTCCCATAGTCTCAATCTTGTCTAGAACTGCCCTGAGAAGAGTCAGAAGCAAACCCGGTTCTCTGTTTGACAATTTCTTAAGGATTGGTTTCCAGTCATCATATGCACTATGCATGTCAATAGTTTCATGGATTGTTGGGGCATTCTCTGAGTCCCCTGGAAAATTTGAGGAATCTACTGTCTGCAGCATAAGTTCCAAAAGCACAGATGCCACTTCTGAAGATGAGGAAGTATATAAACGAAGAATGGCCTTCATAGCTCTAGTAATCTGTTTCTTAGAACCTGAGACAAATTGTTCTGGAAAAACTCAGAGGACATTCAGCATTCCAGATATGCTGAGATAGTAAAGCACTTTGGAACAGTGTCACAGACAATATATACCCTTCAAAAAGTAAAAATCCAGTATGAACCACCTTCATGAATTAAAAAATCATACACGACTTCACAGAAAGTAACTCTATACCCTGATTACTATGTCAATGTCAATGTCAGATTTAGACTTTAGACAGAATTATAAGAATATAAACAAATATAAAAGATGCTATGTTCAACAGTTTATAAAACCTTAAAAAATCCCAAATCGTGGCGGCTGATGACCGAACAGCCCTGAAATCTTCCGTGCGAACACTTGTAAATCTCAAAGGATACACTAGTTCACCTCACTCTATCTTTCATTGAACTAACATGCTAATGTTGTTTTCCTTTTATAAATGAAATAACATGCTAATATTATCGGGGCATAAATTTGACATTGTACTGATGCTTTAATAGTCACAATGTTTTAATGCTCATTTCTCAATAAATTGTTGCAGGTCATTAAGGTGGATATAGCAAATCAGTGTCAAGTGCCAATACTTTTATGTGCAGAAGATTGTCAAAAGAAGCTCATAAAGTAGATGCAGGAACCCTGCCAATGAGGTTACAGATCTGAGGCTGAATAGAATTACCAGAAGTTTTAGAATATGGTAGATTCCCAGAAATGAAAGGGAGAAAATTGTTTCTAGCACAAAGTTGCCCAAGTCTCATTCCTGTATAAGAGAACAAAAGTTGTTGATAAAAAAAACAGAAAAATAGTAAATGTATGACAGAACAAAGCCAGAAAATTTGCATTAGTTATTTTTTCTGAATTGGATAAAAATAAAAAAATAATCCCAGTAAAAGGTTATATGGAATGTCATAATGTCAATCAATTTCGTACAGAAAATACTTCTCACTCCCTTTCTTTATACTTGTGCTGCAATTATATCGTCTGGTTGTCATGTACTGATAACATCATCACCTTCTTGAAAGGATGGATATTATGAAATGCAGCTTTCTCTTGATAAGCCACCCATTAAATTAGCCTTCAAACCTATTTTTGAACTTCACATAAATTTACTTCTGGTGGCTGACATTACTGTCAACTTTGACGACTTGATGTAATAGACATGTTTTTTTTTGGAAATATTTTTGAACTTCACACTAACTTACTTCTGGTGGTTGAAATTCCTATCAACTTTTGACGACATGATAAAATAGACATGCATTGTCACTCAAAATGTTCCTAGACAACAGAAGATTTAGAATCAAATATTAGTTACTATAATAACATGGTCTTTACCACGGTAACTTTGTGCCCTAGTGGTCAATGAAGTGGGATGAAGGTCATGAGGTCTCATGTTCAAATCCCAGCGGGACAAAACACTAGGTGATTTCTTGCCCATGGTTGAAATGGCTTGTATAGACCTCATGGTTCTCATCCCACTTCATCGATCATCAGAGTCATCATGTGGTTCAATAATCCATGAGAAATTTAATTCAAACGACTCCAATCGTGGAAAAGAGTGTCCAAGAGCTTCCGTGACTTCTTTTATACACAATACAGTCACATCGAGATCTAAGTTCCATATCCCATAGAGAAGCTATGATAATAGTAAAGAGTCCTATTCTTCTCCTTGGGTTATGAAATAATTCACATTTGATGAGATTTAGTAAGAGAGAACAGAATGTAAACAACAAATTTATCACGGAGCATACGATTACTAACCAGTTAGTCTCCATGTTGCCATGGAAATATCGTGTATTTGGATCAAAGTAACAGAGGTTCAACACAAAGGTAGGTCAATAAAGTAAGAAAAGTAGAAGGTGCATGGTACTTGGAAAAAGACTAACTTCAGGTAATAAATCTACAACCTAATTTGGTATAAGAATGCAACCCTGTACAACAGAAGTTTGCAGTATATCTTTGCCCTATTTTAATTTCTCCTGAAGTTGACAATTTTTAGCTTAATTTTGGTTTATTTTAATTGATTTCCCAATTTTGGTGCATTTTAATTGCATCCCTCATTCACAAAATACCAAAAAGATTTTTCTTTCTTTATTTGTGCATAGTGGGATTAATGTATGCGTGAGAGGGGGAGGTTATGAGAACAACAGGAGTTTGTTTTGGCTTGTGATCAACATATAAGAGAGATAGTCACCACCTATGAGCAACTATTACAGAGATGAGATCAGATTTTCCACCTATGAGCAACTATTAAAGGGATGAGATCAGATTTTCCAATCTCTTCGAGAGAAAGTCCATGGTTTGGCTGCCTACACTGCTCAAGATTGTCATAATTACCAAGCTATGAGCAGTTCCCCACACGTGTACCCACATTTGTTGAGCACCTCACAACCACACTGTGAGCCAAATACATGGGTCTATGAGGTCGGTCAGGACAAGCACCACCATAAATAGGCACGCCAAAGGTCATGAGCAAAACCAAAAGATCATGGGATTGAAATAAACAAAAATTAAGCTAAAAATTGCCAACTTTAGGAGAAATTAAAATCGAGCAAAAATTAGGTGTTCACAGTATACACCCTTGCGTATCTAAGAAAAGTTCATACAATTCAGCTATCTATTTGAGAGAGACAACCATCTCAGCTTCTTAGAAAACATAATGTCTTACATTGTCTACCAATAGTCTTTTGAAGTGAAAAGGACCAAAGCTCAAATCCCATAAATTTAAAGTTAACATGATTTATGACAACTTAATTCTTTGAATTAGCTGCAATGCTGCATCATTACATGGAAGTTTTTTGCACCGAACATAATTTATTGGTCATACCTACAGGTGCTACCAAAACACTATGATGTAATAGAAATCAATCAGATTAGCAATCAGATGCAAGAAAACTGATCAATGAGTAACATCAGTTGGCAAAACTACCACAATGCAATAGGAATTAGGAAAATTCACTCACGTTTTCCCGAAGTATGTGAACTGTTAGTCTGCTTCACTTTCAAACAGAAAGCCATCTCTAGCAGTTTATGTTTAATTTCTTTCCTCAGGTTGGCAGTCGAATCCCTTCGAATCACATTCTTTTGAGGTTCCCAATAATATGATTTCAACCAGTCAAGCGCCTGAAATTATCATCATTTTAAGACATAATCCAGCAGAAACTTTCTATTTTTTCACTCTTACATATATATGGGCATGACAAGAATATTAAACATTTAATAACATCTTTTGAGCAATATACAACGTCTTTTCTTTAATTAGCAGCACGTGAATCAAATAACATTAGGCCTATTCACAGACCTGGGGGACACACAATGCTCATCAAATTCACCTGTGAAAAGTGATTTGGACTATATGTTCAATCATATGGACAAAAAATGAGCCCATAGAAATATATGGGGAAAATTAAAATGGGATTTACAATTACTCAAAAAGGACGGAAAAATTATGAATTAGTCCTTTTCGTCAGTCTGATCCTAATTTGATTGCGTACTATCACTAGTCTTCATTTCCTTCCTTTGATTTATTACTTATTTTTGTTAGACAGATTTCATCTAGCTGAATTCATTCAATGTTAATGTATGAAGGTTGTAAGAATCATGATTGATAATTGGTAGCTAGAGGCCTTTCAGTGATCCAAAAAGATTGTAGCATAATTCGTAGATCCTACAAGAGCCACAACATTAAATGCAAAGTAATTGGCACCATTCAAGAGGATCTCCATTGCGACACAATTCTACCAGGGTTGTGAAGTATGTTTATTCAGTATAGCTCGGGCTGAAAAGGGAGCATCAAGAATGGCACAAGCCTCACAGCTACATCTCCTTTTCTTTTCTGGATGGATGCCTCGTAGACACATCTATATACATTTCCCAGAAATCAATCATCCTTTGATAACTAGAAACTGAGAAAAATCTATTGCTGAAGCAGAAGATCTGCCACATGCATGTTATCAGTTATCACCTGGCAGGGACATTTCTAGGCTTTCGTTCTAAGCAAATATAAATTTGTGCCTCCTCCAATTAGTTTTACCATTATAAACCACAATACATCTTAGTATTGATGACTATAAAAACCATTATGAATACAACCATTAATCTTAAAAAGGAATGGAACTTCAGGAGGAGTCACAGCTTCAAGCCTTCAACTGTAAGTGAAATTTAAGAGATGTGCATATTAAGCAAAAAATTATAGAGACAAAGGAAGACATCGACCTTGGTAGAGGCAAGACGGACCAACTGCAGTGAAGGAAGATCACGATGAGAGCCCTCTACAAGGAAATATTAACCAATGTTTAGAAATCAGCTTCTTCACATTAGAAATCAGTAAGAAAATCATAAGTCGTCGCAAAACAAACATTGCTAACTGATGCAAAGCTTAAGCAACACATGGTATAAGCTTCTCGGGTTTTTTAAGCCTACAACAAATTCAGAACATAAAGTGGCATCTTGATAGCTATCTTACTTGGTTACTCACTCACAAAGGCTGTAACAGAAATTTACTCTGGTCAAATACTATGTATAGCTGACTTATTTTAAACAATCAACAACTTTCATATCAAAGTTGCAAATATGCATAAACACTCACCGTGGCGAACATCAATCAGCATACGTGGAATGCCAATAGCATTTGCTGCCTCAGCTATCGAAATTTCTGCCTTCTTTCGGGTCTTCTCAACAACACCATTTACAAGCCTGGAAAAGTAGTTACCATTATTATACTGATTTTGCTTGCTATAAATACAAACTCATCCACACACAGCAGCTATCCTAAAGTTCCACCATTTAAATCATAGTAACAGTCTCAGTGTTCATCCAATTGTGTTTTCATATTAAATTAAATAACACTATCAAGGACATCGGGAGAAGCATTGCATCTCAAAATTATAGAAGATCAGCAGCAACAAGGAAGCTGCAGTAAACATTGCTAATTGTGTTTTTGTACTGTATGGAATGAGAGAACAGAAGAAATAAAAGTGTAAACAACATAACAACTTATTGATCATGCGGTTATATTAACACAAGCCAAACAAGTGGAGGGAGATTTTGAAACAAACAAAAAAGTAGTAAAAAATGTACCTCATAATTGCCATGCAATATAGCATTGAAAGCATTTCTTCTGACTGCAGAGCATTTCCACCTAGGTCCTTCCTGCAAAAGAATAGCAAGAAAAGGGTTCACATTAACAAACCCAAGCGAAAAACATAAAACATTGCAAGTAAATAAACAATTGAATACCCTTTGATTATCTACAAACAAAAAAATCAATAAAGGATCACCTGAAAAAGGGATCTTTCTGTTGAATTTCTATAATTGAAGCTGTAACATCCACTGCAACAGGAATGCATCCTCTGCTCCTCCAGGTCGATATCTAATATCCAAGAAAATAATAAGTATCCATTCAGTTTTATCGGAAGGAAGAAAAAAAAAGGTTTTGTTTTGGACGTTACCCTTTGAAGAGCAAAAGCAACAGATTGAGGAGAAGAAGAGAAAAGGGAATCTCGAATAGAGTTCCATTCATCCCAGCTTATCCATGTGATACAAACAGAATTAAGATGAGTAAGCCTAAAGGGAAAAGTATTGAATTACCCTTGAACAGCTGTGCTCGATTCCCTTCAAAGAAGGAGAAAACTGATAGAAGAGAGAGAAGAGAGAACTTTCTTATTGATCTCCAAAAAGATACCCATTACAATGAAAGATCAACTATATGTAGCTGGACTATTTCCGAGAGTTAGTTATAACTAACTCTTCTAACAACATTTCCTAATGGTTTCAGTTTCACACCCATGCTTAGTCACGTGACTGCTTCACTTA
>JAJOOR010002551.1:0-29169 GCA_036250505.1 Solanum acaule | reverse complement strand
TAAGTATATTTTGGGAGTAATATTGAGCACCGATATGGGGATGCGAGTTCATATTAACTCAAGTCTCCATAAACCATGTAGCCATCATGGGTAGTAAAGGATCATACTTTTTAGATGACTCCTTAAGATGCTTTTAGCATAGACTAGTGGATCCATTAAGTTAAGCGTTCTATATGACGACAAAGTATAGGACAGTTCTAGCAGCGTGGGCAAGACGTTGTATCACCACTTAGGCTCATAGTGGTGGTTGTCGATTAGAGAATCTCCCACAGAAACTATATTATTTTTATTATATGAGTAAAGTTGGGTTTGTTATTGTACTTCTTTAACGAACTAAGTTGCTTTTTACTGTTTTACAAAGTTTTCATGTATTACATGTGTTTTATTGCTTTATTTGAGTTAAGTATTCATGAGTTGAGAAGAGCTAAGGTAAGTGTTTCTATCAGAATCTTTTCAAGCCTATGTATGTTAGCATTCCAACTCGCATACTCGTACATTCAATGTACTAATGCCAGTTGGCCTGCATCGTCTTATGATGCAGACGCAGGTAACCAGGATCAACATCCAGCGCCTCGTTGATCCAGCTTGAGCATTCAGAGTCTGTTGGTGAGCCTCCTTGCATTCCGGAGGACTCTTTTATTCGCTTTCTAGTTTAGTTCATTAGGATGTTGTGGGGTTTGTCGCAACATCCCCCTCAGTTGTTTTAGAGGCTTCATAGACAATTAGTAGTTCAGTTGTCCTTACTTTATTCATTCAGATGTTGTTTAAAGACTGAGTTGTCATTTTGGCTAAACTATTATTTCTTAAGTTATGCATTGAGTTGTATTCTCTTATGTTTAAGTCTTCCGCTGAGTTAAGTAAGTCAGGACAAGGGTTCGCTTGGGACCAACAATGGTCTTCGAGTGCCAGTCCTGCCCAGGGTGTAGGCTCGGGGCGTGACAATATGTATCTTTCGCTTTTCTTCTTTAATTTTGTCCAACAATATTAGATAGTTCATCACTTCTTAGATTTATTGAATATTGTTGAAGGATTGACACTGTCACATATTTCAGCTTTGTCACTTACACTTGCAAGTGACCTGAAATAAATTCCTTAGTCACCTTACCAGACATGCATATATGTGTTCATGTCGTCCATTTGTCTTTTTATTGTCTAGGTGAGAAATCTCCATCCCTAATCACTTTATCAAAGCTTATATAAGTATCCAACATAAAATCTTCCTTATCCTCCAAAAATAAAAAGAAGATATTTTCCCCAAATCGCCAATTAATCAAATCAGCTGATCTAAGAGCAATTGTCTCCCCTTACGAATGATAAGAGATTTTTCGTACACTTTAAAATAAAGAACAAATATATGTATATATATTACATTTATTTGAAAATGTTCGAATTGAATTTGATGGATGATTCAAGTTCAATATCATTGTGACTAGTTGTTAGAATTTAAAATGTGTGAATGGAAAATGAAAAGTTGTGACTTTTATGAAGAGTTGTGTGACTTTTATGAAAAATTGCGACTTTTATGAAGAACTATGACTTTTATGAAAAGTTGTGACTTTTATGAAGAGTTGTGACTTTTACGAAAAGTTGCAAGTTTTATGAAGAGCTGTGACTTTTACGAAAAGTTGTAACTTTTATGAAAGGTCGTGACTTTAATGAAAAGTTGTGACTTTTATGAAGAGTTTTGACTTTTATGAAAAATTGCGACTTTTACGAAAAGTTGCACTTTTATGACGAAATGTGACTTTTACGAAAAGTTGTGACTTTTATGAAAAGTTGTAATTTTTTCAAAGGATTGTGACCTTTTTGATAAGACAAGAAACATTTATTCACAGTATGCTTTGTTGTCTATAAATAGAGAGATTTTCTCTCAATTTTCAACAATGAATTTATGGATTTCTTCTTCTACTACTAAATATAGTATTCTAAGTATATTTTATTGTCGTTGAGTGGTTCACTGGCACCGTAATTTTAAATATTGATACACCAATGACTAAGATCGTTCTATTTTGGAAGGATATATTTCACTAGTCTCGGATAATTGAGGGAAATAAATTCCTTAAGGACACACTATGCATTCAGTAGGCTTAATTTTCTTCTTACAAAAAAAATATTTTGTAAATTATCTCTAATATGTTTCAAATTCTATTTTCTCTACTGATATTAATTTTTTAATCTAAAAAATACTTTTTAAACTTTCTTATTTTTTATCAAATTGTTCAAAAATTATTGTTACAAGTATCATAACAAGTTCCGTCTCATTTTATATGTCATCCCATTCTATAAATAGTTGGTCCATAATACTTGTCATTTCATAAAATCAATGCATAAATTAGCATATTGTTCCTTTTTTACCCTTGTGAGTTATTAGCATTGAAAACATACATTTGACCAACTTAGAGAAGTTAAGTAAATGATTTATGTTCATTGGTTAAATTAATTAATCAAAATAAATTAATTCATATTAATTGATTGAAATCTTGAGTTTCAAAAAAATTAAATAAGGGTAGAAGGGTAAAGTTACATTATTTCTTAATGCAAGTGCAAAGTAAAAATGTGACATATAAAATGGGACGGAAGGAGTATTATAATGTAGAGCAAAAGAAGTACCGGAAGAAAAATGGGACAGAAGATCAACAAAGAAAAAGGTTAGAAGTGAAAAGGGGGTTATATTATTATATATAAAAAAAAAAATTATTTTCTTACAGAAAATAAAATAAAATACAACTGGATGAAGGGACATATCACACGTGTGGAATTGGTCAATAATTATAGTAGTTCCAAAGTCACTGAAACAGTGAAAGTGCTTATCATAGTCATGTTGATTGCCAAATCTCACTTTGTCGACATCTAAATGAATAATGACAAAAAAAAAAAAAATCAATTGAAAATAAATGAATTATATTACCAACCTTTTATTAGGAAATTCGAATCGAGATGAAATTCTGATCATCTATAAAAATAAAACGAACTTGTAATAATTTTTCAGGTCATTTTCTTCTTTCTCCGATCTGTTCAGTGTTTTCAAGTCATTTATGACTTGTTGCCTGTTGGGACTGACAGTCGGTTGTCAGATTGTGACAGTGCTCTGAAAAGATTTTCAATTTTTTATTTTTTTTTGGAAACAGATGATTAAATGTTGATCCTTTAGTAAACTAATTTATGTTACTAATTAACAGGAAGAAATAATTTGTTTAAATTTCATAAATAAAATAAGTTGTGTTATTCAGTTTCACAAATTCTGCTAGTGGAAAGCTCAGCAAGCAGATAATAATGTGAAACATGTAGACAAATATAGATTTTTCTTGTCTTTAGAGAATCTAATAAGGCCGAAAAAAGTTTATGCAAGTGGAATATATATAAGCATTCATGCATCTAGAAACACACATCAATAATTTTAATATTTTGGTTTAATGAATGTAGGTTCTTGACGTAAAAATTAAAGATATAATTGATAAGGCATAGGTTCGGAGAACAAAATAGAGTGGCAGACCTGCTAACAAAAGGCGGAACAAAGAAGAAACTTTTTGACGATATCCAACTTTTGATAATTTCTCAAGTGTTTACTAATGAAATTGTAATCTGAACAAACATTCTAAGAAATACGTTTGATAAAAACTTCTTAATGACATATATTACTTCATACAAGTTGGAATTTAATGTTTCAAACTTATATTTATTTTGAATGTATGTACATAGTTAAAGATTGAAGAACTCATAGGAATGTAATCTTAACACTTGTTTGCACCTTAAAATTGATTGATTTAATTAATTTGAATATGTATCGTATAGTGTAAAGCCTAATTTTTTTAAAAGAAGGATCTAATTATCAGAAAATTCTCCATGGTGGAGCAAAAAGTGCAACTCTAGAGCTAAAAAGCAGCATGTCGGGCCACGAATATTAAAAGATTCACTTTCTAACCAAGTTGTAAAAATTTTGAGTCTTTCAAGAATTTAAACATTCCATTTTGATTAAATATTTGAACACAAACAAATTTGAAAACTCGTGCGATAAATTTTTTAAAATTTAAATTAAAAGTGTCTAATATAAGTACTTTATTATATGTTTAATCAAAATATTTAATAGTTTAAGTGTCCAAACAAAATTTATTTACAAATTTGAAAAGTTATCAAGGTATTCAACTTAAAATTAAAGATAACTTTATAAATGTTGGAATTTAAACGTGATTTAGGAGACATATATAATTCATGAAATTGTACATGTATATCTTTGTGGGTTAGCTTTTAATCAAGAGAAACTGAAGGAAAAAAAGTGAACAAACTAAAATTTCTGGGGTAAAATATCTCAATTCTTAAAATAGAGGGGGGTACAATATACTTTTCAGTTTTCACTGATCAAGTTAGAAATATTATCGTAAATTATATTCTGACCTACCAACTTATTTATTGCACTTTATTACTTTTTCTCTTTCTTTTTTAATCTTTTCTTTTTCACTAGTTTTTTTTTCCTGTTTATTAACTCTCAGCATATATTTTTTTTTTAATCATAAACAAACTATGGAAATTGCCCGCTGTATCTAATATGTCTAATTTATCTCTATATCATTATTAGAGGAACAATTTAAGTAATGTGTTAGAAAATTTTGAATTCAATTTTTTGGATTGATTTGAAGAAATTAAAGATAGTGAAATCAAAAAAATTATAATCGAACTCTCACAAACAAAGTAAAACAATCATATAATCAATCAATTGAGCTACTAAAATTCAACTGACCTTATTTATTATACTTAAATATACAATTTAATTTTAATTAGTCATTAATTTATTTTTTGGGGTTTTAATCTTAATCACGCAATTCTTAATTGTTAAATATGTTTTTATTTATTTTGTAACCACTTAATGTATCTGAATACTTAATATTTATAATAACATATTAATGATAGGACTCAATTATCTTTTCTTTTTTTAAATCTTTTCATATTTGTTAAATTCTCTACTTGCTTGGCATCTATCAAATCAAATAATAGTAATATCAATACTTTTTTGCACTCAGAGATCATAAGACTACAAAAAAAAAGCCATAGAAACGTTGGTCAAAAATTTGCACAGATAAAATAAAAAAAGAGGTTTTGCAAAGAAAAAATGCAAAAGAAGAAATGACTAAAATTTGAGAAAATGAAAGTGTGCAGAGAAAGTGTGAAAATTAGGAAAGGGACCCACAAATAGTTATTTATATTTAATTTTTCCTTTATAAAATCAAAATATAAATAATTTCCTTGATGCTAACAATTATTTCCTATCAAAAGTATAAATAAAATTTGTAAAGTCGCAGAAAGTCTTTTAAGGAATAAATTAATAAAATTATCATTTTTATTTATAATTTTCTAAGAAACTGTAAGGAAAGTAGATAAACAAAATATTTATTAAATTTCACCTAGCTTGAATTTCAGAAATAAAAAAGATCGTATAAATTGATGGAAATATTATGTATTTATGTAGGTGTTTATGGATATTTTTCATACTTTTCATGAATAAAATTATTAAAATATGAAAGTGCAAAATTTAAAACAATGGTTGAAAAAGAAAATTTAAAAAATAAAAATTTAGAGAGAAGGGAAAAAACGTCATAAAGGATGAGAGAGAAAAAAGAGTTTGGGCTACTTATTGAGATGGGACCCAATTATTCACTTGTCAAAAAATAAATGGAGCCTCATACAAGTTTTGTCTACCACATCATAGTTGTGCCTCATTCATAATAATTTTTTTCCAACTATTGTATTCTTTCCAACCCTTAATATACCTTATCAGTTATCTTTACCCCATAACCTTCCTCATGACATAGTTAGAAATTTTATAAAAGTGATAAAGAACATTTTTTTTAAAAAAAAGTGAATTTAAATGTTATTTTGCTTAACCTAACAATTGACATGCTGTGAAATAAAACCAAAAAAAATTCATGCTAACAAGGAGTTCAAATCAAGAGCTATTCAATTCAAATGGACACCCTTTTATCAATGCACTAAAGATATAGCTTTTGTCAAGAGTGTCCAATTTTAAATATATATTACTTTAACACAAATTTTTAACATATATACATACAGTGTAATTTTCTAACAAGAACACCCTTGAAGTGGCTACAGTTCCGCCCCTGCTTCATCTCCCCCGTTCGATAACCTTATGACCTTACCACTAGGGGTGTCAATGGTACGGTGCGGTCAGTTATTTTTTAAAATTACACAATCCCAATTTTTTTGGGTATTTTATAATATATAACTAAAATTAGACTTTTTAGAATCATCTCAATCATATCGGTTTCTCTTCGGTATCGTTACGGTTCGGTTAATTTTTGTTTTCTTTTTTACTTTTAAAATATCACCTCAAAATATACTACTGTTAATATATTTCTTTCACAAATATGTTCTTGAAGAAACGCTTTAATTCTTCACCAAAAAAAACAAGAATGTTAAACCTTATTGTCGTATTGTTTGATCTTATATATTTAATAGGAGTGTTTGAATATGTTTTGTTGTATTGTTTGATAGAGTATCTATTAGGGAAAAGGGTCTGAAAAATACTTTAATTTTGGCCGAAATTGTTATTATGATACCAAACTTTATGGAGGATCTTTTACCCCCTGCACTATTTAATAGTATATTTTAAAGGTATATATGTGGGCACATATATACCTTTAAAATACACTATTAAATTGTGCAGGGGATAAAAGGTCCTTTCCAAAGTTTGGTATTGTTACAGCAATTTCGGTTAAAGTTCTAATATATTTCAGACCTTTTTCCCTATCTAATACGATATCTTTTAATTTTAAACCTAATTAAGTAAAGGTGAATTAAAGAGCAAAGACTCAAAATCATTTAGTCAAGAGGCCTAGGATCTAAATTATATTTATATTTGAAAAATGTAATAAAATATATTTATATATTAAATTTAACATACTGTTAATAGGGAAAATGGTCTAAAATGCTCTTAAACTATATGAAAGGGACAAAAATGCCCTCCGTTAATAGTTTGGCTCAAAAATTCTCTTACCATTTTTGAATGGGTGAAAATGCCCTTTTTCGAATAACGGAGGACATTTTTATTCCTTTCACATAGTTTAAGGACATTTTTTACCCTTTTCCCTTGTTAATATATAGAATATATTTACAAATATGTAAAGATTATTCGATTCGGTTCGAGAATTTGAGTTTTTCGATAAATTAAAAAGACCATCTCAATTGTTCGAGACGGTTATACACTTAAATAAAAGTCCATATTTTTATTGAAAAAACAACATAAATTAATTCGATTCGATTCAATTTTTCATATTCAAAAGTAGAAATTTTGTATTTATTTAACCAATAATAAAATATTTATATAATCATATATAAATACGACACGCAATAATACTCATTCATAAAATAGAGATGCAACACAAATTACATGAATCACTTTTGTTTACCATCAAAATATTTTATTTTGGTCTATTAAGGTTGCACATCGATCGATTTGGTCCGATCTAAACCCCTCCATATCTTCTCTCTCCTTGACTTCTTCCCCTGTGTGTTGAATAATCAACATCTTCCTTGTCTTGATTCATTTTTTCTTTTTCATCTTGTCCCTCCACAATCTCCTCTCTAACTCATCTAAATCAAAATCCTCATCTGGCTCAGTGTGTAGAGTAGCCACTTCCACATCAATTTCCTCAAACATCATCATCTTCACAATGATGGTAATGTTTATATATTAGATTCATGAATTGGATTAATTATATTACCATAAAGAATAAAAGAAGGTAAATACAACTAATCAAGAATATTCATAAACACATAAATATTCAATCTTGAAGAAATTAAAAAGCACAAATGTTTATACTCCACTAATTTTTAACATAAGTAAGAACAAAAGCAAATATTTGTTGGGGAACAATGGAAAAACAATACTTAATATATAAATTATTTATTTAATAAAATAATAAATAAATATCATTATCACAAATAATAATGAATCGTGTTGGATACTGTTCTAAAAAAACTACTCTATTTCAACATATCAGAATTACAACTAATTCAATGGTATGAAATATTTTTTAGAATTAAACAAGTCTTCTCTAATTATAACTATTTCAGTAGTGTGAAATATTTTCTCAGAAATAAACAATTTTTTTCTAATTAGATAGAAGAATTAACAAAATTTATCTAACACCAACATGAATTTAATTTAAAGAAATAATAAAAGCAAGTGAAACCTTGTAGAAAAAAGAAAAAAAAAGGCAAGAAAGAGAGCAAGTAGTAATTTTACTAATTTTAGCTTTGTTTCTCTGCCTATATTTTGCTGAAGCATAAGGTGGATATTTATAGGAGGAGGCTAATGGTTAAAACATGTCAAATGTAAATATTAATTTATGATTTTGCTTTTTTCCTTTCAAAAACTCTATTCAACTCTTTCTCTACTTAGGAGAATATTTTGATCATTTTAGACTCTACAACATGGCTCTGTCCCCGAGTAAAGGAGTTTTATACTATAATTCTAAAAAAATGCAGGGTAAATTTTTTAAAATTCATTAAAGATTTTAATCACTTAATTAACACTGTATTTTATAACTTAATTGAACAAGTTAATATGATTTGAAATAAATACATTGTGTGAATTTCAGTCTTTTGAGCTTTTGGATTGCATTCTCCTTGATGCATGAACAAGTATGAAAAAAAAGTGAATAAATTTCATGTGTGTGAAATAGTGAGTAATTATGAAGTTTGTGTCCCTTTTTAAATTTTTTTGGCATAATACATAAACATGACTTTTAACTTGACGTCAGCTGGCACCTATGACATTTAACTTTAGGTGTGTACAAGTAGACACTTAAATTTCTATAAAATTGAACAAATAAATACATTCGTCCTACATGGCACCCTACATGGCAATTTTGTGTCCAACGTGGCGTCCTACGTGTATTATGCCATGTAGGATACATGTGTCTACTTGTTCTATTTTATACAAGTTTAAGTGTCTACTTGTGCACACTCAAAGTTGAAGGGCATAGTTGTCCGCTGAAACCAAGTTAAGGGTTATGTTTATGTATTATTCCAAAAAAAATTTGGTGGAAGTTGCTTTCAAGAAGCCAAGTTGTGGCCATTGAGAAAAGGTGTCCTACTTTGTTTTTTCATCTAAGGTTTTTTTTTTTTTTTCGCTTGAGGTTCGATATCAATATTAAAATATGATTAATTTAAATTAGTATATTGTAGGATTATAAGTTTTTTACTTTCAGAGACTCAAACACAATACCTCTAATCAAGGATGAATGAATTTCGATCTATGCTAGTTATATTTGTGATTCTGTCAATTATTGGATCAATCAAAATTATACTACTCTCTCTGTCACTAATTACTTATCCACTTTTGAATTGACACACTTATTAAGAAAACAATAATTAACATAATGACTTTACCATTTTACCCTATTAATTATGAAGTGGATGAATAAAGGAAAAATCCTTTTGGTGGTCCGAATGATATTTTACCTATGTTATTTTACCTTTTTAAACATTTTTACCATTTTAACTTTAATACATTTTAACTAAAAAATTGAAAAAAAAATCAGTTTATTTTAAAATAAAAAAAATTATAGTTTGTTAAAATTTCTGGCCATTCGGCATTACCCATTAAAAAGTTAAGTTTTTCAAAAAGTTCTACCTTTTTCAAGTAATTAATTGAGGGTAAAAAAATATTATTTTTTCTTGATTTGTCAAAATGGACAAGTAATTAGGGACAACTAAAAAAGGAAAAGTGGACAACAACATCCAATTAATATTAGCCATCTTTTTCCTTAAACCTATCATTTAATTAATATTATATTAACGAAAATAATAAGATAAATTTGAAAAAACTGACAGCCTAATTTGACATAAATGAAAAAAAAAAATGATTCTGTAAATGATCGATTTGCCCCTCGGTGAATTAATTTATGTTACTAATTAACACCAAAAAATATTTCTCTTGTAGGTCGTTGATGCAAAAAATTGGAGAATTCAGTGATATAGCATAACTTCGAAAAACAAAATAGGATGACAGATATACTAGCAACAAAGAGATTTAGAAAAAGATTTTAACATGATACAATTTTTGGTAATTCCTCCAAGTTTATCAACGAATTTATTTGGACAAATATTTTTTTTAAAACTATATTTTAAAAAAAAGAAAAGAATCAGATAAGTAAATGAGTATTTATTGCTGAAGGGAGCAAATCAATATTTCCAACAAAGCTTGTAGCAGTGGCAGGGGCAATGACAATAATGATGATTCAGACTTCATTAACAAACAGTTTATTTTCTATTATTAGATATAAGAAATTTATTGATTTTATTAAAAAATTATCTTAGCACCATCAAATAATTTGAGTATGATGTAAACCTAGTAATTTCAAACGTTTCTTAAAAAAATAAAGGAGGGGATTACCACTAGGATCATCTCAACAAGATTCAAGGCCTAAAATTAAACTTTATTGAGAGGTTTTATTTTTTTAATTGTTATATATAAATTGAATAACTATAATATATTCGATGAAATCTTATTATAAAGTAAGAATGTAAAAAATAAAAAAATTCACTGAAAAATATAATAGAAAGTTAGAATAATAGATCATGGCTCAAATTTTTTAAAAGTATATATAATGATATTGAAATAGTTGTGTTGAATTTGATAAGTTTGATATAATGATATTAAAGTAGTATTGATTTGTTGCAGCGCTTGAAATTTAACAATACATAAAAAAATTGGTCTTTTTATAAACACACAACAATAAATTTTGTAAAAGGTTGGCCGTTTGGTGGACTTTTAGAATATTCTATATTGAGAGAATAAATATAGAAAGATAAAAGCAAGAATAGTAATATGGATTAATGATAATCATCAAGGTATAAATAAGTCAACAAAATAGGTAACCAGGTAAGATAAGATGCTATAATTACATAAACGCTATTCCAATTTTCAATTATTACAATAACCTCTACCTTAAATGAAATAAACCGTTGTTATTATTATTATATATATATAAATATAATGAAGGGTCCTAAACAAATTTAAAGCTTCAAGCGATTGCTTAAGTCACTGATAGAAAATATTAAATTATAAAAAAAAACTACTCAAATACACATCTTATTTTACCATAATCTCTAAAATTTTCTACAATTTTAAAAAGGAAAAATTGTATAAAATAGCAAACTATTAATTTAAATTAAATGTTATAACCACAGTTTGATTTAATTGTAACCCGTAGCAAACAGTTGTCATTCGCCTCTCTCCCCAGACCCCAACTTTCTCGCTCGCCACTCTCCCTATCTCGCTCGCCTCTCTCACTTTATACAAACACAAATGTATAAAATGTGTTTGTGTTTGTGTTTGTATAAAGCGAGAGAAAATTTTATATATAAATACGAATACAAATACATATTTTCGTCTTATACACTTATAATTATACAAATATAGATCTTCCCCTGCCCAGTTCTCTTTTGTCTTTCTCTCTTTCTCGCTTTATACAAACACAAATTATACAAATTACAATGTATAATTTGTGTTGTATAAAGCGAGAAAGAGAGATTTGATATACAAATGTTTTATTTCGATTCAATTATATACAAATTCCAATTTTATGCAGATATACAAACACATAAAATTGAATTGAGAGGCTACCAACGATTTATACAAACGAGAGGCTGCCATCGATTTATACAAATGAGAGGCTGCCGACGATTTATACAAATGAGAGGCTGTCAGGATTCCCCCAATGATTTATACAAATCTGATGCTCCATAGCAAACATAAAGTTTGCTATGGAGCACAATTATACAAACTATAACTATAACATGCAAATATAATTTTTATGTTTGATAAACCTAAAATTTACCCTTTAAAAAATTTCAAAAGTCCCTTCTCATATACATCACTTCCCTAGCTGACGCATCGCTATCCCTCTCTGATACATCCCTCTCCTATATATCTGGATGTACTATTTCCTTTCTGATATATCTCTCTTATTGGATATATCCCTTTCTTATGTATTCAGATATTTGTTAATGTGTTTGAAAGTCCAATAGTATATGAAAAATTCATTTATTTTTTTAAAAATATATTCTGAAAAGAAGTAAAGAAATAATATGAGTTTATGTAAATTGTAGTGTGACTAGCAAGTAGCAACAGAACAAAAATCTCATTCAGTCCCACCGCCCCCTTGGGGAAAGAAAAAAAAATTGTGGGGCGGTGGGCTCCATCTGGGAGACACTGCAGATATATCCACAAAAGCACTCAGATTTTGATTCTTATTACGGAAAAGGGCCAAAAATATCCTTGTACTATTTGAAAATGTTTAAAAATATTTTTTATCTATCTATTCGGTTAAAAATACTTCCTAGTCAACCTTTTTGATCCATTATTACTCTTTAAACTAACAACCTTTTATTTTTTAATTAATATATTTAATAATTATTACATGACGTCTTTCTATTGGATAAAGTTAATTTCACCCACCAAACTTTCTCCTACCCACTTGCCCCATATTGACATTTCTTGACCCAAACCCAATTAAAAGATCCATCTAAAATAAATAAAAAATTGAATCTCTTCTCCCCTGAACCTAATTTCTATGTGGCAACTTTTCCTTTATCTTTAATTCTTCATCGTAAGCTTCTCTTTTCTTGATTCTATGGTTTATCGATTAGGTTTGTCAATGTGGTTGTTTGAAGATTTAATCTTTTTTGTTTCATGAACATACATTTCGTTGTTGGTGTTTGTTAATATGATGAAATTCATGTTAATTGTTTGTTATCGGTGAATTTATTTACATGGGTCATCGTTAATTTCTGCTCTAAATAAGCTTAAATCTTAGCATCTTCTTTGTCGCCGAAAGCCGAAAACTTGACTGAATCCTTCATCGTGAGCTTCTGTTCAACTGATTCTGTAGTTTATGGATTTAGATTGTTAATGTGGTTGTTCAAAATTTAATCTTTTTTGTTTCATGAACATACATTCCGTTGTTGGTGTTTGTTAATCTGTGAAATTCATGTTAATTGGTTTAGAAGGAGAAGAGATGATATCTTTTTAATTTGTGATGGATTTTTTAATTGAGTTTGGGTCAAGAAATGTCAATATTGATCGGGTGGGTAGGAGAAAATTTGGTAGATTGGAATTTAACTTTATCCAATAGAAAGACACCATGTAATAATTATTAAATATAATAATTAAAAAATATAAGGTTGTTAGTTTAAATTGTAATATTGGATTAAAAAGGTTGACTAAGGGGTATTTTTAACCCAATAGGTGGATGAGGGGTATTTTTAAACCTTTTCAAATAGTATAGGAGTATTTTTGGCCCTTTTCCGTTCTTATTATTAAGCCTCCATTCGTTTTTGTTTGTTATGTCGTGTTTTTTGAAAATTGATTTAATTAAATTAAATTACATTAATTTGATATTTTAAATAAAAAATTTAGATCTTTAAAAACTATACAAAAAAGTAATACAAATTATAACTTTGTGCATATCAATATGATGAAAAAATACATCATAAAATGTTAATCAAAATTTTTATAGTTTAACTTTAAAAAGAGAAACTATGACAATTAAAAGAAGACGAAAAAAATAATCCATAAGCGTTGTGATGAAATAGTTAAATATTCTTTAATTGGTAGAATTGCATCACGTAGAACTCGATTTGAAGTATTTTCTTTTAATAATTTTCTTGTATAAAAAATTTAAATTCAAAATTATTCCCTATGTCAAATGAGTATTTTCTTTCTTGCACGTATTTTCAAATTGTCGGTCATTCCTTGCACTTATTTTAAGAAAAAAATAAGACCTGAAAACAATAATTAATATAATAAGTTTATCATTTTATCCCTATTAATTATAAAGTGGATGAATTAAAAATTAAAAATTTTTAAAAAGTTCTACATTTTTTAAAGTAATAAATTGAGGGTATAATAGAGAAAAAAAGTTTGTCCTTTATTGATTTGTCAAAGTTGACAAGTAATTAGGAACAACTAAAAAAAAAAAAGTGGATAAGTAATTAGGGAAAAATGAGTAATAAGAGATTTTTTTAAAAAATAGAATTATTCTTTATTAAATATTTATTTTATTAAGATATTTATAATATTAAAAAAATTACTCTTAAATTAAATTTCTAAAATATCAAATAATTCGAAATAATAATTTATAAAAGTCACAATATATAACTTAAGATTGAAAGAGTATTTAATTACAAGAGCTTGAACTTATAATCGTTTTTTTATCTAGTGTCTAATACTTTTTTCATTCTTCAACACAATTTATGGACACTTTTTTAATCTAATTAAATTTTTCTCTAATTATAATTATTACATATTTTTTGATATTTTAAATGGAAAAATCTTTTTGGCCAGAAAATTTGGTCAGAATGATATTTTATTTATGTTATTTTACCTTTTAAAATATTTTTACCCTTTTAACTTTAATACCTTTTAACTAAAAAATGAAAAAAATATCAGTTTATTGTAAAATAAAAAAATATTATAATTTTTTAATTTTCTGGCCATTTAGCACTTCTCATTTTAAATTATCACTTTTTATAATATAGTGTGTTTTTATACAATTTTTAATATAAAATTTTATTTTAAAATTCTATATTTAAATAATTAATATTGAAAAGCATGCCTCGTAAACTGAATTAGAATAGAGAGGGACTATTATTTTCAAAAACTATGTTCGTACTCCTAACCTCGTCATTCTTTCTAAAATCGTAGTTTAATATTTTTTTTAAAATTTTTAATAATTCCGTTGATCGATATAATGTAATATCGAGTATATAAATTATCACTTTATGACGAATATTGATTCTTTACGTCTTTTAAAAAAAAAATAAAAAAATATTTCTCTATTTATTTTGTTCTTTTTAACTTGCCGTTGTAGACTTGTACTGGATTTGAGCTAGCAGTAGCATAGTGAGTTCCTATCCATGGCGTCCTTCCAATAGCTCTGATTTTCATCTGTTTCAAGTTATTTCTTCTTCAACTAATGATTTTCTACTATTATTTGTTGAACCTACTAATTTCAGCTCTTCATTTTTTTGTTTACAGATACTCATTGTAGGAAGCTGAACAGGCAGATTAACAATGGGGAAATTTGCAATAACAGTAATGGGTTTTATGCTCTTGTGTTTCTGTACTGAAGCAGTTTACATGAAGTACAAGGACCCAAAACAGCCATTGAATGTTAGAATCAGGGATTTGATGAACAGAATGAGCCTTGAAGAGAAAATAGGTCAGATGACCCAGATTGAGAAACATGTAGCTTCACCTCAGATCATGAAGAAATACTTCATTGGTAAGCTTTCCCATATAAAAATCTTGAGGTTTTACATAAACCCTTATGGAGAAATCATTTTATGAAAGTTATACATTTGAAGCTGTGTGTGACAAAAATTGCCTGTAGAAAATCTAGAGAAATTTGCCAGGATATGACTCAGTTGCAGCTTACTGAGTACATAGATCAGGGTGGACGGTTAGCAGGTAGTAGAGAATTGTCTTGCTTATCCTTCCGTACTGGTAGTCATAGTAATACTATCTACTACTATGTGTTGTACTTCGATTATCGCAATATTTTGTTGTAGTTATCGTTCCTTTTTTGAATGTATTATGCTATCTATAGTATTTTGCCATGGTTGTTTCACTTCTGTTATTTCTACTTGTGGGATTACACTGGTATGTTGTGGTTGTATAATATTGGACTAAGATGATGGAACAACATGGTTGGTGAGGATTCATATAGCTGACCCAGGTTGCTTGGGATTGAGATGTAGTTGTTGTAATGTATATGTATATAAAGTTTGTATCAATTGCTGCACAAGAGTGTTAGTTGTTGTTGTACTCTGCATTCAACTTTTAGATTCGCCTTTGTCGTGGTGGTTGAATGAAAGGCTACCTTTTATGGTTTTAGTGAAGTGTGAATAATTTGATTGTGGCAGGGAGTGTACTGAGTGGTGGAGGAAGTGTGCCATTTCCAAAGGCTACTGCTGCGGACTGGGTGAAGATGGTAAATGAGATTCAAAAGGGTTCACTTTCAACACGCCTTGGTATTCCCATGATTTATGGAATTGATGCAGTACATGGGCACAACAATGTCTACAAAGCAACAATTTTTCCACACAATGTTGGCCTTGGAGTCACAAGGTAAGGGAAACCGCGGTTGCATATATTCATTTCAGCAGCATTCTTCACAAATTTCGAAATGTTTATACTAATGTGAAATTTGAAGAAACATACATAGGTTAGTGCTTGTGACATATAGTCTTTACTTCAATATTTGAACACAATAGGGCTTGAAAGTTTGTTCTTTTCTCATTATTGTTCTGTGCTGTGGATTTTAGATCACATTGCATCAACATGGGGGGAGGGGCTGAGAGATGGCTGAAATGTTGATTTAGAAAAATTCTGTGTCTCTCATCAGGAGTAGTTCGAGAGGATCAATTACATCCTCTGCTGGAATTTTGTCTTTGAACTGATCAATTTTGCTTACATAAATGGGGGTGATGCTAAGACTTCCTTCCCTATCTATCTTTACTGATCATTATGAGGATGGAACCATGGTTTCAAGAGTCTGTCTGGAAATTTATTTTGCCGGAAGTTTTACTTTCAGGAAATTTGGGAAGATCATACTCAAATAAGAGATATTTTGTTGATATATAAGAGATCTAAAAATTTAGTTGTATTTTACAACTTGTTCTTTAAGTTCTTTTATTGCATTTACTGATACTTGGAATAATCTCAACTTTGCAATAGAGACCCACAGCTTGTGAAGCGGATTGGAGCTGCGACTGCCCTTGAAGTCAGAGCCACAGGAATCCCTTACACTTTTGCACCGTGCATTGCAGTGAGTACTATCACATCATATACAGTTTACTTATTGTCTATATTTGATAGCCTTCATCATAGGTCTGGGTATTTGTTTTTGCTTGATACTTGATATCACAGGTCTGCAGAGATCCAAGATGGGGTCGGTGCTACGAAAGCTACAGTGAAGATCATAGAATTGTTCAGGCAATGACTGAGATCATTCCTGGTTTACAAGGAGATGCTCCGGCTAACTCCCGTAAGGGTGTTCCGTTTGTCGCAGGAAAGTACGTATCTCTAGTCTTTCACATCTTTATCCTTTCTGACTCCGTTTGTAAGTTCATTTGACTGCAAAGTATTGTGATTTAACTTTCATCTAGCTGTAACATTCGTCATTTCGTTACACATCCTCATCCATATTTAGCCTTTATGTCTATCTAGTATATGCTCTCCAATGACATGATTGTGCATTTCTAAATGTGCTCAAGGACAAAAGTAGCAGCCTGTGCTAAGCACTTCGTGGGCGATGGTGGCACTACCAAGGGCATTGATGAAAATAACACTGTTATCGATGTGAATGGGCTACTTAACATCCACATGCCTGCCTATATTGATTCAATTTTAAAGGGAGTTTCCACAATAATGGTCTCTTACTCGAGCTGGAATGGCAAGAGGATGCATGCAAACCGTGATCTAATCACTGGCTTTCTCAAGGGAAAGCTCAAGTTCAGAGTAAAAGAGCAGCTCTCTTTTTAGTTCTATTGGTCGAAATATAGTGAGGAGATTGCTGATCATCACATTTTCTGTTACCTTTATTTCAGGGTTTTGTCATATCAGATTGGGAGGCAATTGACAAGATTACTGAACCACCCCGTGCAAATTACTCTTACTCTGTTCAAGCTGGAGTTCTTGCTGGACTCGACATGGTCAGTCTAAAGGATTAATTCCAAAGTTGTCTGTTATATAAAATATACATTTACTAATTTCCCATCTAAATTATCACCTTGTCACCTGACACAATTTGATTGTCATTAATCAACTCAAGCTGTAGTCACTTTTCACTTCCTAATGTATTTAGTTTTTATTATTGCAGATTATGGGTCAGGAAAACTTGGTTGAATTTCTTGATGATCTGGCTTTCCAAGTAAGGAACAATATCATTCCCATGAGCAGGATAGATGATGCAGTTAAGAGAATATTAAGGGTTAAGTTTGTCATGGGTCTCTTTGAGAACCCATTGGCTGATCTCAGCTTAGCAAACCAACTAGGAAGCCAGGTAATTCCCCCATTGACAAAAATGATCATGACAAGCTCCACCCAAGGGGATGCAAGACAACTTTTGTCAAAACCATAAGTTTCCGTTCTGGTGTAATGTAAATTCTCTTCACCTGGTTTTTCCTTGACTTGGTTCCTTTCTTTTCAACTTAAATTCTTTCTGTAGGAACACAGAGAGTTAGCAAGAGAAGCGGTGAGAAAATCACTTGTACTATTGAAGAATGGAAAAGTTACTAGCCAGCCACTACTTCCCCTTCCGAAAAAAGTGACGAAGATACTTGTCGCTGGCATTCATGCTGACAATTTGGGTTACCAGTGTGGAGGCTGGACTATAAGTTGGCAGGGAATTGGAGGCAATGATCTTACTACAGGTATCTTTCTGTTATCTTGCAATTAGAAGTCTTCACAGTTCTTTGAGCCAGTGCAAATCAAAATCTCGTCGTTGCATAAACCTTAGCAGTTATTTTGAACTATTGAGATCCCACTTTGCTACTTAATATGTTTGTGATAGATTTCTGTCTTTATTTCATCTGTCACTTGAGTACAAATAAACCTCAACTTTTATTGTGTGCATTTTGAATAATGCACAGTAAATGCAACTGATTTTTTCAACACCTTAGGATTTTGTAAGACACATACATGTGGCTTCAACCAAAGTGATAAAAGAACAACTTGGACTCTAATTTAGTAGGGCTATTTGAATCTTAGCACCATTTTTTTAGTGGCATTAGTTAAAGATATATTTAAAGTATTGGTTAAAAATGGGTGAGAGTGTGATAGTTTCTCAAAGGGTGACATCAAGGGTATAATAACAGACTCATTTTCTATTTTGTTGATGAAAAGGTAGAGACTTTTTTTAGTAAGTTACCAAAAGAAGTACATATACATCAGAGAAAGGAACATCCTTTTATATACTGAAAGAGTACAAGAGATCTAATAGAAGCTTTTGCTTTAGCAAAGTATAATGTAGCTCGGGATGGAGTAAACTGGGAAAGGTGAATCAAATAGGCTTTGACAGCGTCAGTCTTGGAAGGACTTACATAGTTGGATATTGCTTGGCTACTTCTATAAACTTTAGACCATATCTTTCTGGTTTCCAGAACAGTTGCACTTATGCACTGTTTAACGAATGATCTACAAGCTGCACGAAAAGATTGATGCGACATTTGATTTTTTATTTTTGAGATTGTGCTCAATAATCGTCAAATTTTTAAATGAGAATTATTATTTCTTGTAGCATCAGACTGAATAAGCTCTCATATATATGACAAATACAGGAACTACAATTTTAAATGCTGTGAAAAACACAGTCCATCCATCTACACAAGTAGTCTACCAGGACAATCCAGACGTAAACTTTGTTAAGTCCAACCACTTCTCCTATGCCATTGTTGTCGTGGGTGAGACACCCTATGCAGAGATGTTTGGCGATAGTGCAAAGCTTACAATTGCTGAACCTGGTCCAAGCATCATTTCCAATGTCTGTGGGGTTGTGAAATGTGTGGTAGTTGTCGTCTCTGGGCGTCCAGTTGTGATTGAACCGTATCTTGCAAATATAGATGCCCTCGTGGCTGCTTGGCTTCCGGGAAGTGAAGGCCAAGGTGTTGCTGATGTCCTGTTTGGTGACTATGGATTCACAGGCAAACTCGCGCGCACTTGGTTCAAGTCAGTTGATCAGCTTCCCATGAATGTTGGTGATCCACATTACGATCCTTTGTTTCCTTTTGGATTTGGTCTCACTACTAAGCCTGTGAAGAGCTGAAATCTCTTCCTCTGGAGTTCTACTTGCTGCTCAATCTTTATATTTTTTTTGTTTAATGGATATTTAATATCATAATATAAGAGTTTACAAAAAAGGAGCAGCATTAGTTCAATACTGTACTGTAGTCTACCTAATTACTATTACAATCCAAAATTTAAGGTCTGAAAGTAGTTCCTAAAATGTCTGCCCATACAACTTTATTAGCTAATGCCTGAAGGAACTACAAAAAGCCTAATGCAATCGTAAAGAGCTTTATTTATGCCTTGTATCGAACAATTCTTGATGTAGTGGATTCAGGATTTTCACTCGGGGGTGCAGAAGTTGTAGCATGCGCCCACTTCTACACTCAGCCAAAATCGACCTGGATCACAAGGGCCAGTAGCAAGGCCCAGTTGTTTCTGTTTGAGAAGGTTCAAAGGTTATATGTGGACGTATATATAGAAAATTTACCCTATATATACTGTGTAATTTTTCACGTTAAGAGCTCTATTGGTCTTTTAAAAACTTAAAAGGAGTTATGTGCAATTTTCCTGTCACGTGATTGCTTTTTCTGGAAAGAATGATTTTGAGTAGTCATGAGGGTTTTGTGTGCTATTTTTTTGTGTTTTTCACCAGATTGGCCAAGCACCAGGCACAAAAAGAACGGGGAGATTTTCAGTACCCATGAGGCTTTTGTGTTGTTCTGCCTATGGCCAGTGATTGCAGAGGCAGAGTACTTACAAGGACCCAAAACAGTCGAATTGAACTAAAAAAGTAAATTTTAACAATTCACTTAATATGGATTAGAGGGAGCAACTAAAATCAAATATGTCTTCGTCAAATATATAGAATCATATATATTCTTGCTGTAACTAAAATGAGCTAAATTTTTCCATATTTTCAAATGTCGAAAGTTTAACACCCAACCATTCCACTATTCGTGCAATTAAGGAATTATTTTTTTTCTAAACGGAGAACGAATTTAAACTTTTCTCATGGTGGAGGGGTGAATGTCCAATTTCCAAATATTATTTTTTCATTTTGAAAACAAAAACTTTTTTTTTTTTAATTTAAAATTTTCATAATGAAGCATGGCAAATGCCTACTAAGTCCCTAATCACACCCTACCCCCTTACCCCCACTAACTTTGTTTGGAGGGTTGTTATGTATTACTCATATCATAATGTATCATATTGTTCTATATTGTGTTGTATTGTATTGTATTTTTTAATGAATACAGTGTTTTGTATAGATTGTATCGTTTCCGTCGTTACATAATGTCACACGTCCATAATTTGAATGATAAACCTACAAGAAAAGTAGGGCATCAAGTAGAGCTACTATGAAAAAGTTGGGTAAAAGATGAAATGTAATTATTAAATAATAAATAAAGACAAAATGAGAAGAAAATATTAAAGTAACGACGCGATCACACCAAATCGGTCGTTACATAAAATACGTCTTTTCGTCGTTACCTAACGATATAATATTTAAACCATAGAATACAAAAGAATTTAAGTAACAATCAAAACAAACATTATATTTAAACTAACAATACAACGGGCAACAACCATCCAAACAAGGTGTAAAGGCAGAGCTAGAAGCCCGAATTTCGGGTACGACCTAATCCATTAGCTTTTGTTCAAATAGCGCAATTGTTAAGAAATTCATCAAATATGTATAAATATTAAATTTAAAATCTATTTATTATTAACACTTAAAATAATCATTTCAAAAATTCAAAACCCAGTCTCTACCAAGTACCCTGTCACTCAATGTGCATGGTGTGTGTACAGTGTAGTGTATATATACTCACCTACTTATTCTCAATAAAATTGCCTGTATCAAAGTAGAAGAAGCTCAACAAGTAAGTTATCCATTTCTTGTTCTTGTACACTTTTTTTTTTCATACTTGTCAAAACACTTGTTTCTTGTTTGTACACTTTTTTTTGCACTGATCTTCAATGTGTGCTATTTTGTGAGGTTGTCCAAGCAGAAGGCAAAAAAACAATGGGAAGATTTTCAATACCCATGAAGGTTTTTGTGTTGTTCTGTCTATGGGCAGTGATTGCAGAAGCAGAGTACCTAAAATACAAGGACCCAAAACAGCCAATGTCTACCAGAATTAAGGACTTGATGAAAAGGATGACTCTTGAGGGAAAAATTGGTCAGATGAGTCAGATTGAGAGGAGATTTGCCTCACCTGATGTTATGAACCAATATTTCATTGGTATGTTTTTAAAAATTCATTCTTTTTGTAGTGCTGTTTATAATTGGAAACAACCTCTCTACCCCAAAAGTAGGAGTAAGGTTTGCGTACACAGTAACATCCTCATACCCCGCTTGTGGGATTACACTGGGTATAGCTGCTGTATTGTATATTAGAAATTCATTTTTATGGAAATTCTACTGGCAGGGAGTGTGTTGAGTGTTCCAGGGGATACTCCTGGACTTAATGCTACTGCTGAGGATTGGGTCAATATGGTAAACGAGATTCAAAAGGCTGCTCTTTCAACCCGCCTTGGTATTCCAATGATTTATGGGATTGATGCAATTCACGGACACAACAATGTCTATAATGCTACTATCTTTCCTCACAATATTGGACTTGGTGTCACCAGGCAAGTATATACATAATAAACAACTATGCATCTGATTTTTTGTTCATCATTTCAAATGATCCTGTTAATATTTGTCACTTTAATATAGGGAGCCTGATCTTGTGAAACGGATTGGTGCTGCAACCGCACTTGAAGTTAGGGCGACAGGAATCCCATATGCTTTTGCTCCCTGCATTGCAGTAAGTTGATATGAAAGAAATTTTTGGTAAAGTTGCATTTCAATTTCTTTGTTATCTGAATAACTGTGTTATGGTAGGTGTGCAAAGATCCTAGATGGGGCCGTTGTTATGAAAGCTACAGCGAAGATATCAAAATTGTGCGAACCATGACAGAGATAATTCTTGGTTTACAAGGAGATGTGCCAGCTAATTCTAGCAAGGGTGTTCCCTTTGTTGCCGGAAAGTATGAATCTTTATCAATTTTCACATCTACTATACTACTTTCCTGGTGATGTTTGTCGTGGAACATTCGTTTGATTGCACTTTCAACTGTTTAAGGTCAAAGGTAGCAGCCTGTGCCAAGCATTATGTTGCAGATGGTGGCACAGAGAGGGGAATCGATGAAAATAACACTGTAATTAACAGAACTAGTTTATATGGCATCCACATGCCTGCATATTATGATTCAATCATAAAGGGTGTTTCAACTGTGATGATTTCTTACTCAAGCTTGAACGGGCAAAAGATGCATACTAACAGAGATCTTGTCACTCACTTCCTAAAGGACAAGCTCAAATTCAGGGTAAGAATGATTAGCTTGACTCATTCAAAATCAGCAAGTTAAGGTCAAGTAGGGATATAACACATTTTTTGGCCTTGCATCTTTTTCAGGGTTTCATCATTTCTGATTCGGAAGGCCTTGACCGGATCACAGGCCCACCTGATGCTAATTACACTTATTCAGTTCAAGCTGGAATTTTAGCAGGAATTGACATGGTTGGTTTGTTTTGCTTGATCTCGAATCATTTTTAGCAAAAATGATAGTCTATATGATTGTTTCGTCTATGCTGCAGGTTATGATTCCAAATAACTACGCAGAATTTATTGGGAATCTGACTCTACTAGTGAAAGATAATATCATTCCCATGAGCAGAATTGATGATGCTGTAAAGCGGATATTGAGAGTTAAGTTTATCCTGAGTCTCTTTGAGGACCCACTGGCTGACCTTAGCTTTGTAAACCAACTCGGTAGCCAGGTAACATTTGATATTCAAAACTGTTTCAATAATTGTGATCTAAGTACGTCTTTTACGTGTGAATCACTGTGATCTATCATGCTTCACCGCCACTCTGCAGGAGCATCGAGAGTTGGCAAGGGAAGCAGTAAGGAAATCGCTTGTCCTTTTGAAGAATGGCAAGATCACTAGTCAGCCATTACTTCCCCTTCCTAAGAAAGCACCAAAGATACTTGTAGCTGGAACTCATGCTGACAATTTGGGTTATCAATGCGGAGGCTGGACCAATCAATGGCAGGGCGTCTCAGGCAATAATTTCATAGTCGGTATGGAAACTGTTAAGTATTTCGTATTAGGAGTAACAACACATAGATAGCTACTAATTGATTAATGATAAGATGACAATTGTTTTACATGTCAGTTAAACTCTTGTAGCATTATTCTATATATGACAGGAACCACAATTTTGAAGTGCTATCAAGAAAACTGTAAATCCGTCCACACAAGTAGTGTACCAGCAGAATCCTGATGCAAACTTTGTGAAGTCAAACAAATTCAACTGCGCGATTGTTGTAGTAGGTGAAGTCCCATATGCAGAGATGTTTGGTGACAGCTCAAATCTTACAATACCAGAACCTGGTCCTAGCACTATTAACAATGTCTGTGGGGCTGTGAAATGTGTGTAGTCATCATCTCTGGTCGTCCAGTCGTGCTAGAGCCTTATGTTGATAAAATAGATGCACTTGTCGCTGCTTGGCTTCCGGGGGACTGAAGGCCAAGGTGTTGCAGATGTTTTATTTGGTGACTATGGTTTCACTGGTAAACTCGCTAGGACTTGGTTCAGGTCAGTTGACCAGCTTCCTATGAATGTTGGCGATCCACACTACAATCCCCTCTTTCCCTTTGGATTTGGACTCACAACTCAGCCAGTGAAAATGAATTAGAACTTAGAAACATAATTGATGCTACAGACTAGGAATGTTGTTGTGTTATTATTTAATAGGGAAAAGGCTCAAATATGCCATTGAACTTTCAGAAAAGGCTCATTTATGTCATCCGTTAAAAGTTTAGCTCATCTATACCATTACCGTTTAAGAAAAGGCTCATTCATGCCATTATTTTTTAATGGTGGTTTGGCAAAACCATTTTTTACACGTGGCCAATTATAATTCGGCCACGTCATTATTTTTTTTATAATAAAAAATCAAAATTCTGGACAAACATTTTAACGGTGGTTTTGCAAAACCATTTTTTACATTATAAAAAAATAATGACGTGGCCGAATTATAATTGGCCACATGTAAAAAATGGTTTTGCAAAACCACCGTTAAAAAATAATGGCATGAATGAGCATTTTCTTAAACGGTAATGACATAGATGAGCCAAACTTTTAACGGATGACATAAGTGAGCCTTTTCTGAAAGTTCAGTGGCATATTTGAGCCTTTTCCCTATTTAATAATCCCACTTTGTGTGACTAGACTGGGTATGTTGTTGTTGTAGTAGTATTATTACTAATTGCTATTAATTATGATTATGATGGGTTGTTACTGCTAATGTTTAACTTTCACCTAGCTGTATTTTGAGTAATGCACATTAATGCAACTGATTTTTTCGACACCTTAGTTTTGTATGACACATACATGTGGCTTCAACCAAGGTGATAAAAGAACAACTTGAACTCAAATTCAGATGGCTATTTGAATCATAGTACCTGATTGTTTAGTAAGTTACCAACAACAAAACAACAATAACATACCCGGTGAAATCTTACAAGTGAGGTCTGCGAATGATAGAATGTACGCAGACCTTACCAGAGAAAGGAACATCCTTCTATATACTAAAAGAGTACAAGAGATCTAATAGTGAAGCTTTTTCTTTAGCGAAGTGTAATGTAAACTCGGGATGGAGTAAACTGGGAAGGTGAATTATATAAATAGCCTTTGATAGCTTCAGTCTTGGAAGGACTGGATATTTATGATCAAGTTATGTTTGATCTTAAATAAATTAAAACTGTTCTTGATAATTTTTATTGTAATTGCATCTTATATATTATATAGATAGATACCAATTCAACAATTCTTTTAGTTTCATCCGCTAATTATGATGAGCATTCTTCACCTTTAATTTTAAGATTGTGAGTTCGAGTTACGAGGGAGCAAGCAAATGGTAACTATTAAAGGAGGGTAAGAAGAAGAGTTTGCTTCACTATCAATAGAACCAAAATGGAGCATTCAATATGTTGATAGTTCTTTGTAACACTACCACTTAATTGAATATTTGGTTTTATTAGCATTTCAAGTTCCAAATCTGATTTGGTAATTAATATCCACCGAGAATTTTACTATTTTAGTTAATGATTATCTGAACTTTTACTTTATTGGTGAGGATTTGATTCTCCTCATTATAATCCCTTCCCTTATTTTTTTCCCCTTTCCCTTACCTCGGTAAAAATAAATAAATACTCATTTTAGATAAGATTAAAAATGATACAGAACAAAATGGTAGTTATCCTATCTACAAACATTCTTTTGATCAAATATTAACGTTACAATTTGAATTAGTTACTAACCCACTAATAAAATCAAATCCATCAATTCCAAAACAACCTTAACGTTTAAGTCATTTGATTAGATTTAATCTATATTCTTTATTATCTCAAATTTGATCCACCCAACTATTATCTAATTCATTATTTTGCTTTCTCCTTACCCTATACTCAATACTCACAAGGACAGCATAAAATAAGTTTTCTCAAAGAATAAATAACAAAAAAAGCTTTAGTTTAAAAAAAAAAAAAAAAAGTTCAACATGTTTGTCAATTTTCCAATTCTTAGGAGCTTTATTGCTCTTTTCAAAACTTTAAAGGACTTATTTGCAATTTTTCTGTCACATGATTGGTTTTTCTAAAAATAGCCACCTACCACGTTCCAATGAAATTTCGTGACAGAAAATGTTACTTCGAAAAACGTTAGCCGAAAAGTCACACAAACAAATTTCTATTCCAATTGCTTTTTTTTAGATAAACTTTTTTTTAATGAAAAATAATTAGAATCAAATATGTTCTCGTCAAATATAATAGATTTGTCATCCATTAATAAATAAAGTCACATATATCCTTGTAATAACTAAAATAAGCTAAATTTATCTTTATTTTCAAATGACAAAAGCTTAACACCCAATGATATTACTATCGTGCAACTAAAGATTTCTTTTTAATACAAAATAAATTTAAACTTTTTGTATGGTGGAGGCGGGGGAGGGGGGGGGGGGGGTTAGCCATAGAAATTTTCACTCCTTTAAGAAGTTACAACAACAATATAACAAATTCATTAAAATCACATTAAGTGGGTCTGAGAGGGTAGAGTATACGCAAATCTAATTACTATTTCGTAAAAGTAGAAAGACTAATAAACCCTCGGCGTACTCCTTCTGAAGTTGAACTCCAAAAAAAACACATTTGAGCATAAAAAATTCAAAAATTTCCATTTTCACTTTTTTTTATATTTTTCAAAAAAAAATGTAAAAGTTACCAAATCTAAATTACTTACAAAAAAATAATTAAAAAAGACAATTTTTCAATTATCATTTTTCATTTTGAAAATAAAAACTAAATTTTCGCAATATAACATGACCAAACGCCTACTAAGTCCTTCACACCCTACCCACCATTACCCCCACTACCCTGTCACTCAATGTGCATGTGTGTATATATATATACTCATCGCCTACTTATTCTCAACAAAATTGCCTGAAGAAGCTCAACAAGTTATACATTTCTTGTTAATACCTGCTTCTTCTTTTTTGTGAGTTTTACCAGATTGGCTAAGCAGAAGGCACAAAAACAATGGGGAGATTTTCAATACCCATGAAGGGTTTTGTGTTGTTCTGCTTATGGGCAGTGATTGCAGAAGCAGAGTACCTAAAATACAAGGACCCAAAACAGCCAATGGTTACAAGAATTAAGGACTTGATGAAAAGGATGACTCTTGAGGAAAAGATTGGTCAGATGACTCAGATTGAGAGAAAAGTTGCCTTACCTGATGTTATGAAGCAATATTTCATTGGTATGTTTTTAAAAATTCATTCTTTTTGTAGTGCTGTTTATAATTGGAAACAACCTCTCTATCCCAAAAGTAGGGAAAGTAGGGGTAAGGTTTCCGTACATCCTACCCTACTTAGAACCCGCTTGTGGAATTACACTGTGTATGTTATTGTTGTTCAGCTGCTTATTATAAATGTCATACAGATTACTAAAAAGTGATCTATCCTAGGATTTGTAGAATCTTTTGTAAAACCATTAGCGTTTAAATGAAGGGAGCCTTGGAGAAACAGTAAATTTGTTTATGTTGTGGGTTGTGACCTACGTCACGGGGTTTGAACAGTGGATTTAGTCAATGCTTGTTCAGAGTAGGTTGCCTACATCACACCCCTTTGGGTGCAGCCCATCCCTGAACATGAGTGAACGTTGGATGCACGAGATGTGGATTCAGCAACTAATGTTTGTTTCAGGGTATAGCAGCCCCCTTGGGTTTGCGGCCCTTCTCAGAACTCTTATATGAACATGAGATACTTGGTGCAGCGGGAATTGCTATGTTATACCATAATATTTTATCTTTTAATTGTATATTTTTGGAAGGAAAAAAAAAGTTATTTTGAAGGGAACATGGGAAAGGGGGTGACCCTCCTTTCTTTATTCATTGTTATCCTGTGTATTGGGGTTCATTTTATCTCTAGATTGACATGACCATTCTTGAATGCTTGCTCGTATATTCACTAGAGATTCTGGAACTTTGCTCATTTGGAATTAGAAAAATCACATTTTTATATGTATATTTGACTACATGTGTTATCTCATACAGCTTACAGAAAAATGATTCTAGATCAGGGTGCATTTTTGTTAAAAAGGAGGCTTTCTTTTTGTTAATAACATATGCATATAAAGGAAACACGAAAAAGGGGTTGATCTGCTTTCTACTGTAGTGTATATTGGAATTCATTTTTATAAAAGTTCTTCTGTCAGGGAGTGTATTGAGTGGCGGAGGGAGTGTTCCTGCACCTAAGGCCTCTGCTGAGGATTGGATTAATATGGTAAACGAGATTCAAAAGGGTGCTCTTTCAACCCGCCTTGGTATTCCAATGATTTATGGGATTGATGCAGTTCATGGACACAACAATGTCTATAATGCTACTATTTTTCCTCACAATATTGGGCTTGGTGTCACCAGGCAAGTATATAAATTATAACAACTATGCATCTGATTTTTGTTCTAATTATCAGAAGGTACTATATGGTTTCTTTTTAAATGTGGTGAGAGCTCCTCTATTAAATCTGATTAATTAATAAAGATGCATGATAGGTAGTTTTCACTTTTCAATCATTTGATACCTTAGGATCAAGAAATGATCATCGGCATTGAGTTCAATTATGCTCCAAAAAGAAAATGATCCTGTTATGTGTTTTCATTTTCTCCTAATGCTCCGCTAATCTCCAAATGCTTGTCTTTCACCTATTTGAGTTAGAAATTTGTCACTTTAATGCAGGGACC
>JAJOOR010002550.1:0-46133 GCA_036250505.1 Solanum acaule | reverse complement strand
TAAATCAATTATTTTTTCATAATATTAGTTACAGAAAATATGTTTATTAATTAATATATTTTCAAAAAAGAATATATATCTTAAATATTTAATTTAATGTCATTTATAAAGTTTCTTATTTGTTTAGTATAAATTTTAAATAATTAATTTTTATTTTAAAAATTTATTATAATTTTATGATTGCAATTGTGCATCCAAACAGAACATGTGTAATTACACTGTGGCATCCAAACAGGACATGTGTAATTACTACCCTAGTAATTACACCAATTACAATTACCAGGTGGCTTTCCAAACAGACCCTAAGAAATTTTAAGTTGTGTAATTATGTTTAGAGTATCTCTTTTGATTATTTTGATCGAAGAATCGATATCAGGGTCGATGATTTAAAAAGATGAGTATATAGATGAACTAGTTGTGTAGTTATGTTGATTATGCGAATTATTCTCTCTCTTTTCTTTTTTTAAGTTTTTTATCCGGTGTCTGGTATATCCACATTGAAGCTTAATTAAATTCAAATTCGCGCTAAAAACTTCTACATTAAAAGATGCTCTTTAACAAAAACGACTATGTACTTAAGATATACAAATTATTCTTAATAAGTGGTAAAACATCATAGCATGTTACAATTGAGAATGAGTGTATAATCAAGGTATATGACATATTTTCGATTTGCTTTGAATATCTTCTCTTTCGAGTAGAGGGACTATCTTACATCTTACACTCTTTGGACGAGCATTTGTGAGATAATACTAGGTATGTTGATATATTTTAAGTGGTTAATTTATCTATGTAATAAACATACGAGATTACATGCAAAAGTTTTTTTCGAAATATAACTTGAAAGTGTAGTAGGAACACTTTATCATGTGTTTAAGTGCTCAATCTAAACAAATCATAATTTACGTGTCTAAAAAAAAATTTAATAGCAAATTTGAAGGGTTGTTGATTTACTAAATTTGTTTTAAAAGATTAACTTATTTACATAATAATGTATATTCGAGAAAATGCACAAATATTTACTGAATTAAAAAAATTTAATTGTTGATCAACTTTACCATTACTAACAAACTTATGTTCTCTTTTCGTTAACTCATTTAACTATAGTAATTACATGATTTGATTTACGTACTACTCGATGCGAATAAGTATTTACTTATATAGTCCCTCCTAAACAGTAGCAAGTTGTAGTAATCCACCCATCTAGTAGGACCACACAGCTGTAATGACTTTATTGGTCAGTTATTTTTTTATATTAAAAATTCAAAAATATTTTTTGCTGTAGACTTTTCTACAAATTGAACAGTTGTATTTTTTTAAAAACTTTTTTTTAATAATATTTTTTTCATTTTCGTATCATGAATAAATAAAAATTTATTTTTTGAATTTGTATAGATTTTGTTTCCGCATTCTATTTCAAATGAGGTTATCATAAAATCATTACGTGAAGGTATTTGTTAATTAAAAGAGAGGTTAATTCGTTAAACATTAATTAATTGTTATTAAAATTCTCTAATCCACAAATTTGTCATCATATTCGAATTTTGGAAACGTTTATAGCCACTACTATTCAACAGAAAATACTATTCCAACACGTAATAAAGAAAAAGAAAGAATAGGTGATTATCCTTGTACCCAACATTTTTTATCAATAAAAAAAATTATAAACTATTTTATCTTATTTGAGCACTAAATAACTATTTTCTCGATTTATTTTTACTTGTTTACTATACTGAAAATAGATATTCATTTTTATTTGGTCAGCATGAAAATTTAGAAAATTATATATTATTTTATACCTATTTTACCCTTATTATTACGTCGTTTATTTTTCAATAATAATTAAAGGTGATAAAATAAAATTATTATGTTTTAAAAAGAATGTGTCAATTCAAATATAAACAAGTAAACAAATGAGGGAGTACAAATATTTGCACATAAAAAGGTAAAATGATGCAGCTTAATTATCTATTCTCTCCGTTTTTTAAATAAGTGATGTTTTAACATTTTCATTATGTTTCAAAATAAGTGGTATCCTTGGATTACGAGAAGGAATTGATCTTATTCTTTCATAATTACCCTGGTTTACATGACCAAGAACCATTGATTAACTTTTCTTTGATTAGGGGTAAGTTAGTAAACGCACTCCTTATTTTCTAGGCTTAAGCTACAAAAACCACTCATTCGGAACAGAGAGTATTAAGAGAACTATTAATGTGTATATATTATAACAAAAATATTTTTTAGCGGTAAAAAATATACATATTAATAAAGAATGCTAAAACTTTTATCGGCATCAATTAATTGTAATTGAATTCAATCTTGCTATACGCTTTAGGAACATTTACAAAAAACGCTAACCACCACTAAACATATATACTTGGCGGTAATTAAATTATTATCGTTAATTAATTATCGCTAAAGATAGTAATAGAGTTTAATTCTTATAATATTATATTGTCGGACCATTTAAAGAATAGTTACAACTTACACTATATATGTATTGATTGGTAACTTTGATAAATGACAAGTAACACGTTTTAATAAGTTAAATTAAAACGTAGTATATATATATATAAAAAGTTAATTAACTAGAATCCATATGATTATAGCATATTAATTTTGATTACTTAATATACCTTAGGGTTGATGCTTATCACTACACATCATTTGATGCTTAGCATAACCTCAAAAAGAAATGCCATTTGAAGCACTTTATAATTGAAAAACCAAATCGAAGATAAAATAAAATTGAATCAAATCAAATTTATTTTTATTCAAATTAAATAGCACTTTTTCAAAATCAAAATTGATATAAAATTAAATTGAAAAATCTAATGATCACCAAGTTATGAAGTGGTATTATATATTGTTAACTAGCTAATTGGAAATTAAAATGAAATTAGGGGTGTCCTTGGCATTAAGAAAAATATTTTCTACGAAAATAAGTGGGTTATTTGTTTTTTTTTTTATGTTCGGTAGGTAACAAAAAAAATATTATTCTAAAAATATTGCACTATGTAATCTAGATAAATATTAAGCGGAGTGAAGGGATGTGGGGTCATGGGCATAGCGCTGAAACTGATTTTTCTAGATTTTTTAATTTTTTTTTTAATCAACCAAACATTGAAGATATTTGAGAATAATTTAATACCGAACACACCCTAGATAACTTTTTTGCAATTTAGGGTACTTTGCGTGTGCGCTTAATTATCAAGATTCAACGCTGAATATAATATTGGACCAAATATAGTGATTAAAGTATGTGCATTTACTTATAACTTATAATTATAATAAAGTTAGTAATTAACTCTCCTTTCCATTAGGAACGAACATGCTCGATGCATTAAGTAAAAACGTGTTTAAGTATAATTAAAAAATAATTAATTAGTTGAAAACATATGTTAATAAGAATGGAATGAAGTAAAAGAATAAAATTAGTATCTCCATTGACTAGAATTATTAAACAAGAACAGGACAACTATTGAGGAGTCCTTTATGCTCGATAAAATAGTTCAACATAAACTCAAATTAGCCGATCACAAATCAAGAAATTATTATTAGACATAAAATATTGAAAACCAAATTATCGAACAAAAATTAAAAAAAATTGGTAATTTGGCATGAGGTAAGTTAAAGACTAAACATAAAAATTTAAATACAAATGTCTTTTAGTTGTGTCAATTTACTTTTTTTGATGTCTTCTTATTTATTGATCAATACCGAACGTCCACTCCTAAATTCTAACTACCAATAAAAACAAAAAACCTTACAAACAAAAAAATTCCAATTTCCAAAAAGTAATCTCAAACAAAAAAAAATGAAACTTAAATAGTCACTCATCAATTACTAAAAATTATATTTTGATAAATATATAATATGTTTATAATTATTTATAATCAATATATAATCTAAATATATCCATCAGGAAAAATAAACAGTGAATTCTATCTATTATTTTTATAAAGATCCCTCTCAATTTTTTTTTAATTATATATTAAGGAAAATGATAACAAAGTATACAAATCATATTAGCAGCCTAAGATTAAGAATTGTAAGAACACATACTCCAACCATTTCATTTTGTTTGCGTTATATTCTTATTCCTCTATTAAAATCTATTTTAAATATAATATTTTTTTTTATAATTTGATAATTTTTTAATTTTCAATATTTTACATTGATGTTTAAAGATCATAAAATTAAAAATTAATTTGATACACTATGTATGTCTTGCTAAGTTTAAGATCATAAGATTAAAAACAATACATAAACGTGTCATTTAACTTAACATGTGTTGACATTTATACCCTCTAATTTTGGGTGTGTATAAATAATCAATTTTTAATAGTACATGTTTTATGTGACAATTCGTGTGAGATACATTCATCCTACCTGACAACTAATTTGCATTATGTCACATCAAACATTTTATGCATTCAAATGACTAAAGTCGAAATGTGTCATTCAACTTTATTTTCAAATGACACATTTTTTATGAAAAAATAAATAAATTATGGGGTCAAATAACACATTTTTATTTATTATCATGGCTAGGTTTGGGAATTTTGGATGATATAAAATAATGGCTTACGTGGTTACATTAACTTTGACTAAAATTGTTGTTCAACACCAATCCAAGCAATTACAAATATTCTTCAATTCTGTCAATATATTTGGTATCTTTTAAGCTCTAAAATTGCAAGTTGTAGAGCCTTTTTTTTTTTTTTTGATTCTCACATGGTATAATAATAAGTTCCCCATTACATCCGTCACTCAAAAATACTTTTCTGTTTCAATTTGTAAGTTATTGTAAACGTTAAATTATAATCTAACATTTTGTCTATAAATTTGAGCAGTATTATTAGAATGGAACCTAACACTAATATCCGAAAAGAATAGTTTTCCAAGTCAATCTGATTTCATATCACATGTTCAAACGGATCCTAAATAACGAACTACTCAATATAGATCCGACATAGATTAGACGGGTAATCTATCATTATGGACCCGGAGATAAGCCCGAATACTTTTCTGGCTTTTGGGCTTGGACCATGGGCTATTTTGACCCGACCCATTAGTTGGGCCTTATTGGGCCATTTTTCAGGCACTCAAAACTTAGGCCTTTTTAACTTGCCTAGACAATATTGCAATGGTGCCTCAATCTTTATATATGTGATTCACGATTTGAAGTTTATCAGTTCTTGAACTTGTCATTGAATTCATAGCGATCAATTTAGTTGCTAGGATGTATCTAATAAAATATTTATAGATATTTAATAGATTTCTTAATAGAAATTAAATATGATCTAAGCAAAAGCTACTAGGTTTATCTAATCCTATATATCATGTACTTAATATTGTAACTTTGCCTCTGAGTTATTAGTTGCACATTGTTGAAGATATTAATTTTGAAAACGAGAAAAATAACTTCGATAGTGAAAGTAGAAAAATCAAGTTTTATAAGTAGCATTTTGCATTTATTACATCATATTATCCTTCAACACTCCTCATCTTCACGTATCTCCCTTCCCCACAACATGTACCTCCCGTCCCACCTCTCCACACTTTTACCTTCATAGTATTTATCTAGATTATATATAAATATATTTAGAATAATATATTTTGTTTACGTAAAAAAAAAAAAAAAATCATGCCAAAGGACCCCTTGGATATATAGCCTGTTCACTGTGTCTTTTTTTGCAGCCCATGGTCATATCATAATGAGGTCTCTTGGCCAAACTATAGTACTGTGTCAGTTACAGTTCACTATTATTATTGACTTACCGAGTCGGAATTGTAAATGAAATTGTGTTTGATTATACGTTTTCGTACAAAATATTTAAAATATATTCATATTTAAATGTATATAAATATAATTTTAAAAGTGAAAAGTAAATTAGATAATAAGTTATGACTTATTTTCAAAATTTAATTTGAAATTATTATTATTGATTATATACTAATTTTCAATATTCGATAAATAAATAAATAAATACATAATTTTTTATGATCAAACGGATCCTGAGCCAACTATAGTACTGTGGCAGGTACAGTGACAATTAATATAATTTATATTGTGTACCTTTTAATTTGTAGCATTTAAATGAAAATGAAACTTGAAGCTGGCCGACGCAGATATGTAATCCCAATAGAATTTTTAATGACATTGATGTTTTAAATACATATATCCATAAAATAATTTATTTCTATATATTTGATATAGTTTATGTTTTGAAAGAAGTCTTGTAAATTTGTTTCTGTATAGTTTATACGTCAGTGGATATATTCATTACTCTTATATTAAAGTAAATTGTATATTTCACATATGTTGAAGTGCGATTCTTTTCATGTGAATATAAAATTATTTTTTTAATAGTTTATGATATCTTTAGGCTTTCAATGGATATCACAACTCGATTATATGTTACCATCTTTTTCTATCTGAAGTATCATTATTAATTAAAATTCAAAGTCGATTAAGTTAATATGTTTCTTTTTTCTACTTGATCTATTATCATTTACTCACTTAGGTGTGTCTTAATATGTGATTGTTTAGATAAAAAAGAAGAAATAATTGATAGTCATAATGTGAAACTCGCAAATTAACATGAGTTCTAGAGTAAAACAAATTAATATTTAGAAATGATTTGGTATAGTTGGAGTTTGATCCATACATCACTACTAAAGAAGATAAGTATCCACATATATATATGATAGAATACGTGGGTGATGAATAATGAAGAATGAATTGTAATTTTAAAATTTAAATTTGTATTCAGACATGTATTTTACTTGAAAATTCCTTGAATCTTTGAGAACTTGAAAATATTTGATCTAATATCATAAATAAATAAATATTTGAAGATAAATATTTTAAATGTACTCTCGAAATCTATACCCAAATGTTAGCTTAGATATGAATTTGACAAATTTGGATCAATAGTTTTTATTTAAACCATATATTTATATTTAAAAAATCTCTCTAAATATTTAATTGTGAACGCAACTAAAGTATGCAATGCATTCCCTAAAAAGTTATGAACTTGTAAACTTCACATTTGGACTCCACATAATTACATGTTTCAATAAGAAATTATCGAACCAATTCAAGATATTATCCAATTTTTCAGCAAGTGTTTGATATCTGCATTACATAATTTATTTCTAATAGCAGCATTCTCAAAAAAAAAAAAAACATTCTAAAATTTCAAACTTAAGACGTCTGATTATTTATAGTTATTGTTTCATCATTTTCTGATTGTAGTCTGAAAAATTGATCAAGACGAGTGTCCCCAAGTCTCATGGAATAAGTAGCTTTCTTGTACTCAGCCCAAGTGAATGGCCTATATAGATGATAAGGTTTGTGTGGTGTTGTAGTGACCAATTCTAAGGGACAAGAAATTCTAGCATGGGGTGATGGGGCACCAAAGTACACCATTGACATCCTAGTTTTGCATGAATTCACCATTGCCCTATGCCTCACACTCTTAAACCTTCCATTTGTCAGAGCCTGCACACACATATATACAATCAGAAACACACGTGAAACTAAAATTTTAACTTTATTGATTCTGAATTTTACAATAATAGTTTTATTCATAACACAAATACATTATTCGAGTAAAATCTATTGAATTCAATTGAACTCACATGCAAATTACTAACTATATTCTTAATTAGATCTTTTTATAATAGGGTATTGAGGACAGTTCTACAATAATACTGAATAAGACATATATATATATATATAACTAATAATTATACATAAGCTAATGATTTTCACGTAGCAAATAACTAAATAATATCATGACAAGTACATATGTTAAATTCTCTAATACATTCTACTAAACGAGATCGAAGGGCCCTCCAAAATTTGAAAGTGATGAGTTATTATCAAGTAGAATCTTACATAGCAACCAATAGTTTTGGGCATCTAAAAACCCCCAGTGAAGTGACACTGAATATTTGCAGTCTATCAGTTCAATTTTTTGGCTCCCAAAGCACATGTGGCTTTCACTCAGGTCTACATAGATCCTTCATCTCTTGTCCATTTCTTTGCTTTTATTTTTGATCATGAGGGGTGGGGTTATGATAACTATGCATAACTACTACTTCTACCGACTAGTACTAATACTTCGTATTTTAATTTATGTGACATTATTTAATTTAATATATGATATAAAATGGTCTTTGACAATTTGTATGGTTATAAATTGTTTTATTAAGATAATGAAAGTAATACTTTATGTTATGCTATTTAACTGAATACAGAATCTAAAAAAAATTAATGGGTACCAATTGAAATTCAAGTTTGATTGATTGATTAAAGGGAACCGATAAGCTTTGCGAGTTGGCTTTGTCACTATCAAAGCATAACATTCTATCGACTCTTTTCATGACTAGAAATTATATTCCAAATTATTAGGATGAAGCTAGGATAAAATTAATTAAATTAAAATTCAAAATAATTGATGTTAATAAAATGACACTCGAACCTTGGAGCAAGTTTTGAGTAACAAGATTTAATTAGTTTTACGACTTATCAAAACATAGAAAACAATAAGGAATTAAAAGAATCCAATAAAAAATTTATCATATAAGTCAAATATATGAAAACTATCCTTTTAAGTGATTAGTAGTGAGAGTTTTAGATATCTTTTCATTAAAAAGGGTGGGATATTTAAAACACGATAACATTAAAGGTAAATATATATATTACACTTTATATTATATAAATATAAGTTTTGAAATAACTTAAAAAATAAAAATATATCGTATAAATTAAAATGAAGTATTATTAAACAAAATAGAAAGCGATATGCATTATTTGAATAAAGAATGGGCTCAACACCCCATGAAGTGTTGTGGAGTTAGGACCACATTGTGTTACCTCAAATAAGTCAAGAATTACTATGATATTGATAGGTTCATGTATTCGAGTTTTTCTAGCACACTCTTAGTATGAAAGAAATCCTTTCATCATAAATAAGAGATCTAAACTAAAGTTTGTATCCACTCAATCACACTCTCCATGATGATCACAATATTATAGAGTTATAGCGATTGACAAAATCATCCTCTAAATAATATGAATTGGTCCGCTAACACACGACTCACTAACTTGTTGGAGGTCCAGTACACTCAAAAAAATTAAATACTTGATCTCTATGTTACTCGAGGATTAATAACACTCTTGATCTCTCAATTATTAATTTAGTCTTTATATTATCTAACAAAATATATTTAATTTGATCTATATGCATTGTGCAAATATATAAAAAGAATAATAATATTTATTTTAATTAATTAAAGATCAAATATGCTGAATTATATATCATAATAGTCAAGATAAAAATTATCCATTATTGAAAAATCAAAAATATTATTATTCCTACTCAATTTTTTCATAAATATAAAAAAATAAGAACTTAGAAAAGAGCAAAATTCTATAGTTAAACAATAAAATTCTCATGTTAATCCCCTTTAATTATGAATCAACAACAAATTATAAGAACGTCCATTTAACTAGAAGCTATTTAGCTACAAATTAGTTAGGGATTATCAATATATTCTGTAGTTAATTCCATATTTCTAATAATATTTGTACCATAACTTATAAAGTACATTATTTTCAAAGAATTCAACATACATCCGATCAACGACTTATTTTATATCTCGAGTAAGAAAAGATTATGTTAATAAGATGGAAGGAATCACTGACCTGTAAAGTGTCTCCAACGAAGATGGAGAAAGCAGTATTCGGGTGAGGTGATACAGGGACCCACAATCCCTTTTGAGGTGATATTTGTAGGCCAGGAGCATCGTTTGATCTTAAGATGGTCAAGATCTGAGGATCTGTGTGCTCTCCAAATCCAATTTTACTTACTGTGGAGTTGCAGGAGTTAGGTGACGTGTCACAATCATGATGGAGAAGATGTGGGGTCCAGTTGAATGGAGGGTAGTGATTAATCCGTAGTAGAGAATCAGAATGAAGGTCCATGAGAAGATTACTGTAGACTGAAGTTTGTTGGACCCTTAATCCTTGTGCCATCAATTCCAATATCTTACATGCCAACTCCCTCACTGATTCTACATATCCATTTACTGCACAACTGTCCCAAAGCAACGTCTCGATTACGAGTTCAACAAAATTTAGTAATTTTGATGCTTATCGAAGATATAACTTTAAATAGAAAGATATGAAAGACATTAATTATGATGGAAAGTTAATAAATAGGAGTACGTCCATACCGATAGGTAGGAGTACATTGTCTTGTTGTCCTTACTAATATTTGTAAGTAGTACTCCATTATATTTGTAATTTTTTGTTTTTTTGATTTTTGTCATTATATATTTGTTGTTTCACGTAGCTTGATTATAGTTTTTTTTTTTTTTGCAGTATTGTTCTGCTACTATCTATTACTTACTTTGTTTCAGCTCATATGACTTACTTTCCTTTTTAATCAGTTTCAAGAAGAATAACACATATCTATATTAAATAACAATTTAACTTTAAAATATCTATTTTATCCCTTATGAAATAATTTATAGTCACACAAATATCTATTATTACTTATTTTAGATCATAAATTTCAAAATTCTACCTTTTTTTCTTAAACTTTGTACCGAGTCAAATTAACTCATATAAAATGAGATGGAGGGGGTATTATTTTTAACTACTTCATGTTATCTCTTGTACTATCATTAGCTCTTTTTCTAGATTGTTTTTTATCTTGAACTAAGGCTCTATCGAAAACAGTTTTGCTATCTATGAAATAGCTAGAAATAATATATGTATATACACTACCTTCTTCAGACCTTACTTTGTGAAACTATATTGAATATATTATTGTAATACATAACATATTTCAAATCAAAGTCAGTCAAATAAATTGAAACCGAAAAATATTATCACATCAGTGATGTGATTAGACTTTAATTTGTTGATAGATGTATAGTCACTTGGCAATCATCTTTAATAATTAATAAAATGTTGTTTTCATGAGTACATATTTTTACTGTGTAAATAGGATAATAAACTATCACAAGCACATCATATCAATTATTCAATTCAATTATATTATATAGATTTTGTAGTTATGGTTTCGTACTCCTATTCTTATGGATAAAAAACACAAATGCCTATTGTGCCCCCAACTCCCATATGCTAGGAGCCCCATGGCAAGGGGTCGTTTGATATTAAAATAATATGATCCATATATACTCCTAAAAGTTTTTTGAAATTTGTATCTAAAACATGTAATAGACATTTATGTTACTATTAAAAAAAGTAATGTTTGACCCTTGCCCCAACCTATCATTTGCGCCTTGCCATAGGCATAAGTTTGGTGTTACTCAATAATAATCGAATTTATAATGATCTTGACTCTGATACAATTTGTTAGAATTATGTGTTCATTATTATGGCGGGAGTTGTATCTTATAAGAAGGTAAGTTTATTTTTTAACAAAGTTCATTAAGTAAGTGTCATGTTTGATCATTGGAGGTGTATTTAGGATTTAAACTCCATAGGTTCAACCTTTAAGGATGGTTGTGTATGATATATTAGGAAAAAAATAATTCATGTACCAAATTAATTTGATATTTATTTGATTTTTTATTTGATAGTGTTTTCAACCTATGTATAACTAATACATGTAAATATACGTTATTCAATATTATTTTTATACGTAGTAACCATGTCATCTACCATACAAAATATTATTTCTATTCTAATTTACCCTATTCAGTACCATTTCTATTCTAATATATCCTATTCTTTTTAATGCAACAAATCAAACAATAGATAAAAAATCATGTCAGCAACTTAGCATATCTAATCTCATCATTCCTAACCCACCCTATTCAGTACTACTTCGACATAACTAATTCAACATTCCACATATCTTTTTTTTCCTACCAAAAGACTTGTATATTTCCCTAACATATGTATAGATATTTAAAGTAATATCATTGGAAATCCAGCTAGACTATAGAAATGGAAGACAAGATTTACATGATGTTTTTTTGAAATTGAAGTGGATGTGTACCTAGTAGGATTCCCTTAAAAAGATCAAACATGGTGAGTCAGGTTCAAAGTTGTTACAGCTGGAACAACTAAACAATTCCCAAACACAAACTAGCATAAATTGACATATATATGTACTAGTTACTACTCCTTCCATTCATTTTTATTCTTAAATTGACAAATAACAATGTTCATATCACTCAACTCATAGTGTTCGGGCTAATTTTCACGTACCTCGACTAATTTTATGGAATACATATCACCTCCCACCACAATGGGTATCAGGTAACTCTGTCCACCAAAGCTAGGATAGATGAGAAGAATTTATCTAGTGTTTTTTTTGTCTTCGTTGAATTTTGAACCTGAGACCTTAGGGTTCTCAACCACTTCATTAACAACTAAGTCACAACACCGTTGGGTGCTTGATAATGTTATTATTTCAGAAAGTCATTTCTTTTTTTAAAAAAAATTTAATTTTCTTAAATAAAATGTAATAATTTTATAAGATAATAATTATTAGTTGAATGGTTATCTGAAATATCAAACTCACAAAGCAACATGAAACAAGTTAATAATCTTCAACTTACAAGTAGTAACAATTTAACTTTGTTGCGAAAGTTTAACAGTTAACTAGCACACAATCAATCATGCACAAAACATATAATAAAAGATATAAAGCATTTAATGAGATTTAACCAAGTCTATATCATCAGAATAAAATTCGATTTCCACTATGAATTAAAAGAAGAATTAATATAAAAAATATCCAATTAAGGTTCATGAAAAGTACAAAATAAAACTTATAGCTAATTAGTTTTCAAATCTGCTAATACCATACAAATCGAGGTCTGATATACATGATCCACCTACACCATATATTATTTTACTAACATAATATATTTGCTAAACATATATTTGTCTCCAACTCACATATATGAGATATTACTCCTATTTGATTGGATACGAAATTTTAAAAATAAAAAATTTAAGACACATGTAAAACATACCCTCAAAGAACATATGTTATTGAAGGTAAAACGAAAAGTTCAATATCAAAGAATTCTCGATATGAAAAATGTGTCATTCTTTTTAGAACCGATAGAAAAACTCTCAATCTTTTGATAGTTCAAGTTACATACATTATTAGTGTAAGAAAACTTCACACTATCACGCCGTCATCTCTACTTGTTATACTATATAACATGTCTTATTTTCAAAATTACGAATCTTACAGTTTGATAAAGAAACTTATCTAGATACATCTAGACATCCTTTTGGATGATCATCATAGATGGTATAAAATATCTTATACGACTGACGGTGTATATAACTTAAACTCAAAATAAAACATGAGTTTGAAGGTACCTGAACATAAGTGGATCACTTGAAATATTTTTTGATATTTGAGAGATAGACAATTTAGGATTGGCATGAAGTAACAAATATTCAACTTCTCCATTATCTCCATTTGATCCTATGTTTTTGCAACCATAACCATATGGATTTGCTGGACCAGCACATTGTTTTTGGGAAAAAGGTTTGGAAAAAAATTTATAACTTTCATCTTCCATTTTTTTTATAACATTTGTGTCAACACCATGGTTAATAACTTTGAAAAAACCAAATTCTTCAGAGGCTTTCACTATGAGTTTTATTATTTGTGATTTCTCTAATGAAAGGTCAATGATTGGAAGCTTAATATTTTCTTGAATTTTTTCAGAAACCATGTTGGAAGTTGAGGAATTATAATTATGATAAGATGAAAGAGAAGGGACAAAAAGAGAATTATGAAGAGGAGGTATTAATGATGAGGTATAAATAATCATATATTATATACATAGAAGAAATATATGGTACTAAATATATATATAATAAGAGAAGAGGGGAATCTATGAGAAGGGAAAATGAGTGGCATTGTATGGGACAAGGGTTGTGTGTTGACTAGGGTCTATTGTTCTGTCCATCCCGACTTAGCTCATTTCAATTTAATTATTAATGCTTTGACAAATTGATAATTCATTTATTTATTAACGGATGATTTATGATAATGACCTTAGAGGTAGATACTTGAACTTTTATCGTCATATGTTTCATAGATAAAAATTTTAATTTTAAATATTATTTCATGTGGCGAGGGAAATTCAAAATTAACACTACTCATTGGCAAGGTTGTCATTGAATTTAATTTCTTAGTTAGATTATTAACTCTACATTTTAATCTATTCAAATTTAGCTCAATATAGTCGATTTACTTGATACTCTAGCTAGAGAACCACAAGAATCAAATGCATTTAATTTAAAAAGAAGTTGACTTTTAACTTTCTAATTTGGTTGACCAATTTTGATAAAAACAATCATTATGTTGGCTTTTTGCGAGTGATCTTTTATATTTTTCTATTCTTTTTATTTATTTTACATATTTAATCCAAAGATATGATGCTTTCATTCTACTTTGAAATGATTTATAACTTTTTTTAATGTAAAAATCAATTTAAGTTATATACAATATTGTTGGTCTAAGAATTTTTTATACTATCAAATCATTTTTGTATGTTAAAGCAGATATATATCTTCCTTTTTTTTTAACTCCAATATCTCATGCGATATTTTTAAAATTACAAAATTTAAAAATAATTTAGTACGTTATACATTTCTATATTGAGACAATGATTAAAATTTAAGATTGCTCTTACTTTTCTTAAATTATATGTACAGTTAAACTAAGACGTATAAAATGAAATGGACCACGTATAAGTTTTGTACTTCAATTTAAAACATTCACAAATGAACATAAATATTTGGAAGAATTACATAAAAGGGTCGAGACGATTGCCAATTGGTGTGTGTGACTTCTATCGATCAATTAGATTGACTCAATCTAATTTTAGAGAATAACGTCATTTGTCTAGATATTTCCTATTGTTAATTGATTCAAAGAATAACTTAATCGTTACAATAAAATATTGAGATAGTAGTTGGTTGTTAAAAAAATGTCTAATTATAAGTAGAAAAGAGTACTAAACTACTAATAAATTCAATATATTCTCCATATAATAGCCAATATTGCATACTAAAAATGTTTCCCTAATTGTTCTAAGGTGCAATTATAGACGAATTGAATTATTACTCATTTTTATATCGCTAAAATTTAATTCAACCCACCTATTTATACATAATGGCCATTTGCCAGGCTTATTTACTCATTCCTTTTATTCTAATTGTAGAAATTGGTATGAATAATAGAAAGTCTTCTGGTATTTTCTACTTCTTGCAGCTGGCGTTTATTACTTTTTTTTGTTAGTTTGCAAGCATGAATTCCAGCTGAGCAAATAAGTCGGTCGTAGGGGTGTCAAATGGACGAGTTTAATTAAATTTGAACGAGTTCAAATTCTGGAAATAATACCTTAATAAAATAGGTAGAATAGCAGATAGTATTAGCATATCAATCCAATATCAAATGCGAATATAAAATTTGAAGTTTATGGGTTCTGAACTTATTATCAAACTCCGGATTTTTAATACAAATACATAGTTTAATCAAGCATTTAAATTCGTATGTATCTGTGGATAATATAATGAAGATTGGGGATAATACAAAGTCAGGCTAATCCTAAGAAATTTGTGATTGTGGGCTAGCCCAACCCAATTCAAGTTGGTCTTGGGCTATTTAGGAGAAACTATCTAATTACACAAATATTTTTACCATATTTACTAATTCTCTACATAGTTTGAAATAATTATATTTTAAATCATTAATTAATAATTTCATAACAAATTTCAAGTGAGATATGCCTCGATACATGTTTTATACACATAGATACATGTTTTTTGCTATCAAATACATTGAAATAGGGAAAGAGACAAGCGAGTATAGGATGGAGGCAAGCGACATTCGTCAGATACGTGTGAATCACACGTAATACACATGTATCCGTATGTATGTATCTGGGATACCAGGTACATAAGTGAGTGGCAAGCGAGATGGTAGGGAGGCGAGCGAGATTCTTCTATGTACCCCAGATACATGCAAATCTACTTGAATACAGTATATCTAAAGCAAATTACACCTAATTCTAACTCCATGTATCCCAAAATATATGTATTTGGACACACCAAACTGAAATGATACATAATATTGCAAACTAACATACATCTACTTACTTTTTATAAAACATTGTGACCGCGGCAAAAGGAAAGTGTCGAGTATGAATCCGATCAAACTCAATAAATTTAGTTCAAATTCTATGTTGGTAGTACCACCCCCTAAAAATAGGTTTTGTAATGTGTCATCTGAATTTAGTCGAAGCTCCAATCCAAACACCAGACACAGAGTGAAAAAAAAGAAAAGAGGCATGAAGCCAAAAATAAAAGTTTATACTATCTAGTAGCTACCCCCCAAGAAATATAGCGGTACCGCCTACTCGCTAGAAGTCGGCATGGCTTACATTTGTAATTACGTAAAACAAAACAAAAATACAAAAATAGAATAGAAAACTCCAAATTATAAATTAACTTTTGATCCAAAGGTTTTTCAACTGCCACTTTCCCACCTATACTTTTAGAAACTTCAATTTTATTACACATACAACAAAATAAAATTTCATCATTAAGTAATAAAATTGATAAATAAATAGGTCCTTTCTTCTTTCTTTCTTTCACATTTAGCTTCAAAAATGATACTTGTTTCTTTCTTACTACTGATTTTGCACCTATTGAGTTCAAGTTGTGATGAGTATTTTATAAATGAAAAGAATAATGTGACTAAATCAGATGTGGATTTATTAGAATTTCCATTAAATTTAGAGTATATGGAAGCTGAATTTTTCTTGTGGGGTTCTTTGGGGTATGGCTTAGATAAGTTTGCACCTCAACTTGCTGATGGTGGACCAAAGCCTATTGGTGTTAGGATTGCTAAACTTAGCCCTCTTATAAGAGATGTCATTGCTCAATTTGGATTTCAAGAAGTTGGTCATCTCAGGTGCATTTCCATCTTACTTTTCCTCGTTTTAATATGTTTGTCTGATTTTGACTTGTCACTAAGTTTAAGAAAGAAGACGTTTGAATTTGTTAATCATAAACTAAAAGATAGGTGAAATGTAATGAAAAACCTTTCATCTTCTGATCTTTAACATGTCATATGGAAACGAACAATTTATGCAGGGCAATCAAGGAAACAGTAAGAGGATTTCCAAGGCCACTTCTAAATCTAAGCAGAGAATCATTTGCAACAGTGATGAATGATGCATTTGGACATCCATTACAACCATCTTTTGATCCTTATGCTAATGACATCAACTATCTCCTTGCCTCTTATGTCATCCCTTATGTTGGACTTACTGGATATGTTGGAGCCAATCCTAAACTCCACAGTCCTATTGCCAAAAGAGTAAAAATATTGTTTTGACTAGATTATTTATCATGTTTTTTCAAGATGAATGATCTGATTGTGTAAATATTTCGATGACAGCTAGTAGCAGGACTACTAGGAGTAGAATCAGGTCAAGACGCAGTTCTAAGAGCTTTGTTGTACGAGCGAGGGAGAGAGAATGTGGAACCTTATGGAGTAACGGTAACAGAGTTCACGAACCGAATATCAGAGCTGAGGAACAAGTTGGGACGCCAAGGAATTAAAGATGAAGGACTTAGAGTGAAACCAAAAATAGGTGCTGAAGGGAGCATAAGGGGCAACATACTTGCAGGTAGTAACGAAGTCAGAAATTTTGTTAAAAAAATCAATATAGTTTTATATATTAATAAAGAATGTTCAACTGACCATTCATCGACCGTGACTACTTGCAGGGGGCAAGTACTCGCTTTCCTATGACAGAACGCCAGAAGAAATACTCCGGATCGTGTACGGGAGCGGGCAGGAGAGTAAACCGGGTGGATTTTACCCGAATGGAGCGGAGGGTCGGATAGCCAAATCATATCTTTGAGTTGGATGGCTGTAGTTAATCAGAAAAATGTAAAAATGTTACTTCCTGCCTATTGAATGTCTAATAATAAAGTGGGTAGAAGTGATGTTGGGTATATTTTTTGTGTTTTGATGTCAATTTATCCCCATTTTTTTTCTTCATAATGAGATACCCATAAAATATGTCTAACTCATAGAATATCCTCGTCTATCTCATCCCGATAACCATACACCACTCAAAGTATTATGCATCTCCCTTGCACTCCCACATGACACCAGCAACAGCACTGAATGTGTCCAAGGTATAGCTGAAAACGAAAGTGATAACAACTACCCGCCTATAGTATACGTAAGCCTTTACACCGTCATCAAAAGTATTGATATTGAACTTGTGATCTTGAACGTTCCATGACGTTTATGTTATATAAATGCATCATCCCTTTAGACACGAACTAAAAACTAAGCAGTGTCAAACAAAAAGAGTTGCTGTTTTTGCTTTTCTGAGCCAAGATCTTTCGAAAACAACATTTCTATCTGAGAAGGGGTAGAGGTATGATCTACATATACTCTCAGATTTCAGCTTCTTTTTGAACTCCAAAATGAAGATTGTTGTGAAATATCTAGTTATGCTATTGACCTCAACACAGAAAACAAGACAAGAACACACCAAACTACAACCTCGGCCTAAAAACTCTGCTCCATGACGAACGCAGCGCCAGCGGTGACATCACGACGCTGGCACTGATCATGGTGGACGCCATCAAAGCGAAGGCGAATCAAGGAGTAGAGATCATTTCGACGCTCCTTAATTCGAATCCTCCTGAAGAATGGAGAGTTCCATTAAAAAAATGTGCTTTTTCATATAAGGTAATTTTGACAGTAAGTTTGCCTTTAGCTATTGAGGCTTTAACTAAAGGGAACCCAAAATTTGCTGAAGATGGCATGGTTGGATGTTTTGGAGATTCTCAGAATTGTGAGGAAAATTTCAAGAGTAGTATTTCACCTCTTACTTGTTTGAACAATGCAGTACATGAGCTTTCTGGTGTGGGCAGAGCAATTATTAGAAATTTTTATGATGTAATTTTTGTTTTCACTTCTTTGTTTTCTTGTATTTTAGAAGTATTATTTTGCGAATTGAAGGTCTTATCTCTCCATCTCATGAATAAATCAACCGCCAGCCAAATAGCCGGAATTAGAAGGAAGGAATGATTCAATCTTCCATCATTTAATAGCTCATGCCTCCTTTTCTGCCTTTCTATGTGTACTTCATTTTTTTTTTTGTTGGGGATTAGAGCAAGCTAAATTAGGTATTGCAAGGGTCAAATATAATACTTAAATGACTCGTTTGGTTTGGGAACAAGTTATCCCGCAGTTTTATCGATTTTATCCCAACCAAACATGGGACAAACTCATCCTAAAATTAATCCCTTATCCCTTGTACCAAACAAGTTCGAAGCATATAAATTATCCCCAAAAAGTTTCTGCCGGAGATCTCCATTTGACTTTTGATCTAATACTAGCCATTAGGAATGACTCTCATTTTTGCCTTTAACCTCTAATGGAGCTCGCATCCGAGGGTAGTTTTAAACCATAGTCAAAAGTGAGGTAAATGTGAGCCTTCTCTCTCGAAGAATATGGACACATATAGTGCTGGAGCTCCGTTAGTGATAAGGGCAAATATGAGATGATTTGTTGACGACAAAGACGCAAGTAGACCAAAAGTGTAAAGTAACAGAGGGGCAAACCTGAGCCATCCTGAATACTACAAGGTTAAATTTGTCTGAGATCAACCCTTAGGACCTACCACAGCCTTCTGTACTCGGGGATAGTGGACTTTTTCCCTCTACCATTCTTCACTTAAATGCCAGGTTTAGTTCGTATGGTGCAAGGCTTCTCAAACTTCTGACCTAAGTCACAAGTCTCTCAACCTTTGCCACTTGAACTAAGCCCCGGGGCAGTATTTCTGAAAGATACTAAAATCTTGAATCCTGATAATCTTAAAAGTTATTAACCGTTAACTTTTAGGCTTTGGAGCATGGTAATGCAGCAAGTACAGTATGTCTTCACTTAAAATACCAGGCTAGTTCGCAAGGCACAAGGCTCCTCAGTCCCTCTAGGCAATCAATACATAGTTAACGCAAGCAAGCAAGTCAAACAAGGTACGGTTAGTAAACATGTTAAAATGGTTGATCTGAAATTACAGGGTTCTTGTTGTGAGTATACTATGCCCAATTTTACTAGTCCAATTATCATAACATCTATCTACTCAGAACACACATGGAAATTAGGCTTAGAAAGCTATTTTCCAATTTGAGACTAGCCAGCAATTGGCAATTCCGACTCATCCTTAAGACTGCTATGCCAGTGGTTATTCATCTCAATCAACCAGTATCAATCACTGTACAGGGTATACAAATTAGGCAGTCGTGCCGAGTCACTTACATAGAACTTCTTCAGGCAGGCGCAGCATGTACCATAAACATAGTGGAAATCGTATTCATATTTGCATAGCTCGACCATGTCACTGAATTTTCAGCTTGTGATAATTTTCAGACTACTCCATGAGTTAAACCAAAAGCCTGTTCCACTGAACTACAGAATAGGAAGCAAATGAAACCTTAGCCAACTAGAATCATCCATAAGTACAGAATGTAAAGTAGCATTTTCAGATGATTATAGAATTTTAGGGTAGTACTTACTCAGAAGAGTCAGACCTTGCGACGATGGCAGCACTGGTGGATAAATTAGAGTCTTCCTGTACAATAATGAACCTATTCTCCCTTACCCTGCCCGGTTGGACTGAATCATAAAAGTTCATAGTTGAACTTCTATAAGATATCCCTGCATACAATATTGTCAACACCAAATCATCAGAAATTTTGCACCTTGAAACAAAATCTTGGTTCAACAGTATGAAGAAAAGAGGGAAGGAATGATAAGGAGAAGTAAGAGAACAAAAGGTTGAATCAATTGCAAAAAATGTGGTTTGCAAGCAACACTTAATAGGAACAAGTATCAATATCAAGAGAAAGAAAGAGAACAGAAGGTTGAATCAATGAACATATATTTCATGCTCACTGATATTTTTGCATCTTTCTACTGTCATGAAGATGTTCACATAATAGGAACTGCTGAACTGGTATCTATATCAAGAGAAAGAAATAGAAGTTCCGAAACAAGAACAACGTTGACATATATACAGAATTAAGGAGATAACTGACAGCTCCATTATGATTTTGCTTATGTGGTGGCAAGTTACAAAGCCATTATTAGCGTTATCTACTTAAGTAACACCAATATGTAGTCACTTAAAAGCATGAAACACAAAAGAAAAAACTGACTGCAGGTATGAAATGCAATTAACATGACTTGACATGCTGAAGAATGAGGGAGTGTGTAAATCAATTACTTTAGCATCTGTTTTAGGAAAGTCAAGTCTGTCTCAACGAATAACGAGGAGGCAATCTTTTGGTGTGAAATTGCATTAAAACTTGTGCATTGATATATTTCCACTCTATAATAGGACATAGGAAACCCAAACTAACAAATCGAGATCTTTACCTTGAAACAATAGCACAAAAAAGAAAAAAATAGTAAAGAGCAAGGCAAGGGAACTGCCATTCAATGCTGCTGAAGGCAGCGCCGTTTGTGCTGCTTTCAGTTTCTTCAAAGCCTTCATTCGCTCAATCCGTGCACATTTAATCGTTGCGAGTTCTGCAATCTCTTTAATCAATTTCTGGTCAGCAGCATCCAAAGACAATCCTCTGGGAGGTCTAGGAGGTTTGGGAGGCTTCTTAGCACTCGTGGATTTACGTTTTTCTTTGCTTTTTTTCTTCTCTACTAAACTTGCCTCATCTATACACACTCTAACACTCCCCCGAGTAAGCTCATCCCCATCCTGTGTATGGCTATACATATTCAATCCATTTTCAGTTTTAGAAAGTTCTTCACCATCTCCGTTACAGACACTAGTGAAAAGTACATTCCCTGGTTTAGCATCCAAAGTAGAGTTATTATTTCCGGCTTCTCCACTCGTACTCCTACAGCTCTCAAGATCAACCTCAAAATCACTTCCTCTAGATAACATATGATCCATAAAAACTACACTCAACAAATCTCAATCTCGTTACACTTAAACTAAACCAAACTCATAAATCAAGAGATGCAGCCAGCTAATATCCGCTATCTGCTTCAAAATACCATCTGAAGTGGGAAAAAATAACAATTTTTTGCAAACGGTGTTAAATTCCAAAGGTTAGTAACAAATGCAACAAATTTACGATTTGAAAAATATCCTATGAGCTTCTACTGCTGAATTGGGTCAAGTGTATCAATTCTCTAACACTCTTTCTTTTTTGTTGAAGTGTAATCCACTCAGTCTAGGTACTAATCAGGGGAATAGCAAGAAGTCCATGTAGTAGCTTTAGTTTAAACTCTGATTTTTTTTCTCCGCTGCAATTTGGACACCTCATGGTTCTCAACCCACCTCATTGACCATTAAGTCACAACCTTGAGTGCTCAAACTCCATATCTTTATTAAGAAATTCACTAAAATACGTACAAAAGTTAAGTTCGAAATCCAGTTACTACTAACACCTGATGTCACTACTCTTTAGAACCCATAAAGTTCAAATCTTGATTCCGACTATGGTACTAGTACTTCAGAATTCAGTATAATTAAAAACTATAGATTCACTACTGTAGGTTAAAAAAAAAAAAAGTACTGAATTGGAAAAGAAAAAGGTAAAGATTTAAACTTTAGACACAAATGAATCCTACCATCTCAATAAAACCAACAAAAGTAGTAGTTCCTTTTGTATTTTTTAAAATTTGGGGGCAGGGAAAATAGGGAAGGAGATTACAAAAACTGGGAATCGAACACTCACCAACAAGCATGAAAGATCATATAGTCAACCAACTAAACTAGTAAGATTCCCAACAAAAGTAGCTCAATATAATCAAATCATGATGAAACAGAAAACCCCAACAGCTAAAGAATGAACAAAAGCAAACTTATTTATCAAATCAAGGCATTCTAAATCCTCTTCAATTAATGAAAAAAAAAAACAGAAAATTAGTGCTAAAATTCAGATGAAGTGAATTAGAAAAAAAAAGAATTAGGGAAAAAAGAGAGTACCTAGAATAGAGAATGAGAAAAAGAAGACAAGAAGCAGATGGAATAAAGTGAAGGGGGCATGAAAGAACTTTAAAATACTTGGAGGAGTCTTTGTTGAATACTAAAATATATTAGATCTCAAATAGTACAAGTTTCATTAAATGGGTGCCTGAATTTTTAAATCCTTTAATGAATGATAGCCGACACACGTAGCCTTCAATCTTCATCGCTAATAGCTAGGGGTGTTCATGGTTTGGAAGAAAATATCTATATATAAAAATCAAATCATAATCGAATCAAATTTTGTATATATTTTTGCCATTATATATATAATATATTGTTTGTTATCAATAATTTTAAATATCTTATATACATTTTCATCAATCGCCATCATATTTATTTTAAAAAGAAAAAGAGCCTATTAGGAGATATTTATATTGTTGGTTGCATGTATATTGGCGTTTGTGCAGTTCTTGATAGGACTGAAAATCTCACTGTCTCTTTCTTGTTTAGTTCAAACATGGTGGATTTTGAAATTTTATTCACGGTAAATTTAGTGATGAAGTTTTGTAATGCTAAATATCTAACTACTTTTCTTTATGAATGAGCTGTCGTCTTCTTTTTTCTTTTCAATGAATCATTTATTTTATTTTCGTTAATGATTAATAATCAAACCGTCGATCCGAATCAAAATTGATGAATGTATATGATGTTTGATTTGTATGATTTTAATAATTTAAAAATCAATTAAGGAGATTTAATTTTAATTTTGACCAATAATCAACTCAAACCGATCCGAAAACGCTCCTAACTATAAATAGTAAATTTGCACAATGACTCACTTAACATTCAAACTCTGAATATGACTCTAAGCGTCAATGTGAGATAGATATAGTTTTGTCCAGCAATACTGCTTTGTCAATTTATTTTTATTTTTAATATATATATAGTTCAATTTTAAAAAGAATTGTGTGTATTCTCTTATGATAATTGTGTAGATAAGTTAATTACTTAAAACATGTTATCTACTTTAATTATATATATATATATATATAAAGGTTATATTTGTCTCTGTAATCTCAAAAAAAAAGAAGTTATGTTACCACTCGTCATACTTTTTCAACAAAATTCTTTGTCATAAAATTTTAGACACATATTTATCCTTGAATTATTTGATCTCTCTATTTTCACCCTTATTATCCTACATGACGACTACGTGTAATTCTTTTTCTCCTAATTTCAAATCCAATCACAATTAAAACTCAATCGATAATATACCTGATCGAATAAACAAATATTAAACTAATTTTAACAAAATAAGAATGTCCTCAAATGACAATCTACGTTAATCTCAATAAGTCATAAAATTTTAAATATATTTAATAATTTAAATATCTAAATATAATTTGCTTACGTAACAAAGTATTTACTTTAGCAAATCCAGACACAAATGCCAACAATGGAAATCACACACAAATACCACTAAATTCCACAAAAGCACCACAAGTAATCCTAATGCTAACTTGACAAAACAAAACACTTCCTCATGCTCTCCACTTCCTTTACGATCCTAAAATAAAGCCATTTCTCATTATCTCATTTACTATTTTTAGTACTACTACACAAAAACAAACTTTGAACAAATCATTTAAACAAACTAAATTTATCGTAAAAATTCATAAATTTCAAATTCTGAATAGTAATAGCAAATATGGCTTTGTGTGTGATGGATACAGCGCGAGCTTTAGCATGTAGAGATGGAACAGCAGCAACAAATCTCAAACTCATTTCGATATTCGTCATTTTCTTCACTAGTGTAATCGGAATAACGTTGCCGGTTTTTTTAGCCCGGTTTTTATTTCACGGCAAAACGGTTCACGATAAAGCGATTTTAATAATCAAATGCTTCGCCGCCGGCGTAATTCTCTCCACCTCGCTTGTTCACGTTCTTCCCGATGCATTCACTGCACTTTCCGATTGTCAAGTTTCTTCCCGTCATCCATGGAAGGATTTTCCGTTTTCCGGTCTGGTAACTTTGATCGGCGTATTAACGGCGTTGTTAGTCGATTTGACGGCGACTTCTCATGTGGAAAGTCATCAGAATCAGGCCGAAGGATATGCGGCAGTTGGGAATAGTGAAGAATTAGGGATTTTGAGTAAGAAAATTGACGTTGAACAGCAACAGAGAGAAGCAGAGGAATTGGTGAAATTGAAGCAGAGATTAGTATCGCAAGTTTTGGAAATTGGGATAATTTTTCATTCTGTTATAATTGGTGTGACTTTAGGGATGTCGCAGAATCAGTGTACGATTAGACCTCTTGTGGCTGCACTATCTTTTCATCAGATTTTTGAAGGGATGGGTCTTGGAGGTTGTATCGCTCAGGTAATTTTAACGTAACTGATAAAGTTATTGTTATGTGATCAAGAGGTAATACCTTCGATATGAATAAATGTTCACTTGCAGAAATGCAGGGAAAAACTGCGTATAGTAGACATCTCAACTCGTCTCGCTATTGTACAATAATGATGAATTGAGATGTCTAGATGTGCAGTCTCAAAATTAAAGTATTTACTTATTAGATTGAGATCAAGTTTGAGTGTCTACTTTTTATGTAATTATGTCTAACTTTTTATATAAGTAGGTAATGATTGGCAAGCTAAAAAATTGGTAAGAAACTTGTTATATATAGCAAATGAAATTATACTAAGAGCTTGATTGAATCAACTAATTAAAAGTAGAAAGTAAGTAACATAAGTGTTGGGGAAAAAATTATGTGCTAAAGTTGATTTTATTAATACGTAGTTATGTGTTTGAATAGAAGTATTTGAAACTGTTAATAAGGAGTTCGCGTGTTTGGTAAAAATATGTTGATAACCAATTGGTATAGCATGTTGTTATAAAGAATATACAATATAACATGTTACAATAGACAGTTATTATAGAGAGGTCTGACTGTTGTTTTATTACAGGCAGGATTTAGCTTTGGAACAACAGCATATATGAGCTTCATGTTCTCAGTGACAACACCAATGGGTATAGTATTGGGGATGATAGTTTTCTCAATAACAGGATATGATGATACAAGCCCAAATGCATTAATCCTTGAAGGTTTATTGGGATCTTTATCTTCTGGTATACTAATATACATGGCCCTAGTTGATCTTATTGCTCTTGATTTCTTTCACAACAAATTGATGAGTGGCCAATCATCCTTGAAAAAAGTATCTTTTATAGTTCTTGTTCTTGGATCTACATCTATGTCAATCCTTGCTCTTTGGGCTTGAAAAAATATAGTGCAATTTAATAAACTTGTGTATCCTTTGCTACTTAAACATGTATTCAGTGTAATTTTATAAACAGGGTTTGTGAAGGTTAAAGTATACACAAATCTTATTCCTACCTTGTAGAGATAGAGAGATTGTTTCCAATAGACTTTCGACTTAAAATATAGCATTTTCAAGTAGTTTGAAAAAGGAATACAAAAATGAGAGCAATAAAAACAACGAAATAATATACCATGGAAAAGTCATGTCATGCGCGCGTTAGGTAATATGTTGACATACAAAGAAAAAAGAAGGTTTTGTAGGTAGTTCCCCTATCTCAAAGTTAACTACATGGTTGAAATATGGTGGAATAGGGGTACCATCCACATTTCTAGGTACTTGGGGCTTACCACATAGTTTTAACTAATTAATGTAGACTAAATTCAATAAAAGTGGAAAAGGCGGGTTAATAGTATGTTTGACTAAGTTTTTATAATTATTTAATTATTTTTAAAAAAAAATCTATCTTTTGTTTTTCGAAAAAGTACTATATACACCAAACAACTTGACATATAGATGATTCATACTAGAAAAGTAAAGTCCTCATAAGCTTTCCACTTGTGGAAACTTACCTTTAAAATTATTTAATTTCTTCACAACTTTTCATCTTTGGCAAGCATATCTTTAATTTGGACAAGGATATATAGGAAAATGGTGATAAAGAATTGTTTATTTTCCAAGAAGATGAATTTTTTTAAGGACAAAAAGAACTATGGTAAGATATGAATTTCATCTAGTATAGGAGGCAGCTAGATAAAAATATGTTATACTTGATAAGGAAACAAATCTATCCATATTGCTCAATATTTACGTCAAAATTGATTTCTTTATTAGCTCACTTTATAGGAAACCCTAACATGCATGTTGGACATTATATATACTTTTTTTTTCTTTTGGTTTCCATTCGTTATATAGTTTCCATTTTGAGACCTGACTAATTAATTCAAAACCTTGATTAAGAATGAAATAATATATATTTACCGGTCTCAACACACTCAAGTTGTGACAGGAAGAACTACATGTATGCAATTCAAGAGGAGCTCATACACTACATCAAAAATAATCTTTAGCTACAATTAATTAACATCAATAGCTTTATTGACACTAAAAATGTATTTTTAGCAGCATTTAGCACTCTTTGTAAATGTCCCTAAAGCCTATAGCGACACTGGATCCAATGACAATTAACTAATTCGGTAAAGGCCTTATCATTGTTTGTTAATGTGTGTGTATTGCCACTAAAGGTAGTTTTTGTTGTAGTGATAAATGAGTAAAATGAGATTAATTTGATGAAAGACAAATTTTACTACAAAGAATTCTACAACATGAAAAAAAAATAACACCATTTAATAAAAAGAACTTGCTACTATTAACTTACCTAAAAACGTTTCAAATAAATTGAGATCGACTATATAACTCGTACTCACTTTTCCTACTCTTCTATAATATCACTTCTTATACGTGATGACACCATATCTTGAAGAAGTCCATGATCATCTTTAGCCAAAGAGGAATTAGAAGAATTCCAAAACCTTTTTTCTTGTAGTGAATTATTAGTTGAAAATAAGGAAGAGGAATAATCACCATAATGACTTCTTCCTCCACCATCACCACCACCAACGCGGCCACCATAGGTGGTGGTTACCGGCTGAACTCCGACCCATCCACGTGGCGTTAAAGGGCATGGATGTGTGTGTACACCTTCATAAGTTGTAACAACTATTGAAGTATCTTGAATTGATCTTTCTACTCTCTTTTTCACACCACATGATGATGTTGTGCAACGATAGTAGCTCCTGCATCCACAATCGAAAGTGTTCGTAGAATTTGTAATTATAAATCTGTCATGATATTTTTGTGACTATATATAAGATCATGTCATTAACGGTAAAATAAAAAATTCAAATTAAAGAATGTGAAATTTCTCTATAGAGAACGTGTATGTTGTTGGTGTAAGAAATTTTTTATACCATCAGAATATTATTACTTGTTGTAATAGGTAAACGTATAGAATGTATACTGACAATGTATATAAATTAAAAAATATTGAAACATTTTGCAATTTGCATATAGATGTATATATTTGGTATATACCTTGGAAAGGGGCTATTTTTTACTGCTTTTTGTCCATATTTCCTCCATCTAAAACCATCATCCAAATGATCAACTTCACTCTTTGTCATGAATGCAAATCTTGGCTCTTTTTTGCCCTTTTGCTTCTTCTTATTAGGTTTTAACCTAAGCCAACAAAAACTCATATCACTTTTTGCAAAAACTTCAAATAAACAAGAAACCATTAATTTCTCTCATGACCACTTTTCTCTCAAGAATTAAAAAAAAGAAAGATAACTTTTTTGAGATAATAAGAGCGAACATTTGAGAAATCACCTAGTCAAAACTATTGAAGATATAATTAAGGAAAAATACACTTTCTTTATATTTTAAAGTATCTATATTGTATCAGAGCAAAGATCCTTTGTTCAAATCAAACCACACACCTTTCATTAAACATTCTTTTTTATATATTTGACCCCAAAAATAAATCAATATGTGTAAGATCATTTAAACATTACATTAATACTATGATTTAACATGTCTATAAAAACTTATCATATAGGGTTTACTTAAACTAAGTAAAAAAGAAATATTTTGCTTACTGTTTCTTATACTTGTGTTGATGATCTTCTTGATAATCATTAGCAGCTAATTCAGTTGATGATGAAGAAATCGACGATAAATTTGGTGTTACTGGGACATTATTAATCAAATGATCAGATAATATTGATGATGATTCTGGAACTGATGAACAAGTAATAAAACGTTGTTGTTGATGTTGCTGTTGAGATGGAAACATTAGCAAATCGAAAATGGAACTAGTTGTAGTATTATCATTATTATAACAATCTTGATGTTCATCAACACCAAACATTGTTTCTAATAAAAAACTTAACGAATAATCTTTTTCGATATCAAACATGGTGTTGGAGCTCGAATTTCCATTTCCAATTGAAGTAGTATTTGTTATCTCTGTTTTTACATTATTTTCTTTCTCCATGGAAACAGAGAATGTAGAGGATTTTTGTAAGTGTGAAGAGGACTCTTTGTGTTTATATATATTAGTGTAATAAAATAAAAACAGGGTGGTCCAAGGGGAATATTTTTTTTTTAGATTTTTCCACCTAGGAAATCGAGGTGCGGAAGCAATTTGTGTTTGATTAATACTTACGATTCAAACGAATAATAATTGGTATTTGATCAAACTTTTTAACGGTACTTAAATATCTTAGTTTCTCAAAAATAGTTATACATAGATATTTGTATTGTTACTAGTTAAAGATCGTTTTATTAAGGTTAAAATAGATATTTTAAAATTAAATTATTACTAAATATAAAAATATGTCTTTTTTTTTTAGACGGACTATAAAAAATAAATCATATAAATTAAAACAGAAACAAAATTTCAAAAAATTTATTGACTATCTTGATTTATTAAAATAAACACTTTTAACCTTTCAAAAATTCGTTAAAATGTGTCATTCAAGAGTTGGCAAGCATTTTCTTACGCGTTATTGTTGACCGGCTACCGGAGATATTTCATTGAAATTAAAATTCTTTCTTGGGATACAAGAATGTGTCTCTTTTCTCATATATTTATTTCCTAGTAATACACCTCCTATTTATTTTAATTTGTTTAGTATTAATTTAACAGTATTATTAAAAAAAAACAAATAAAAATAATAATTTTATTAAATCACAAATTTAAATATAATAAATAATAATTATAGTTAACAACAAAAATAAATTAAGAACAAGGGTGATTTCCAGTATGAAAGAGAATATTTTTCATTAAAAAATATTAATTTCTTACTTATTTTTTAGTGTTTGATAATTAACCAAAAAAACATTATCTCAAAAACATATTTATGAAATCTAACAATGGGAGTCAAAGGGAGTGAAGAGTGGGGCCTCGAAGGTGGTGGGCAGTGGCGGAGCCACATGTAGTTATTAAGGGGTGTCGATCGACACCCCTTCATCGAAAAATTACGTTGTGTAGCTAGAATAAAAATATTTGTTTATGTATATATATTACATATTGACACTCCTTAGCTTCTACACGGTTTTATTTCTTTATATTTTGACATCCCTTAGACAAAATTTTAGCTCCGCCATTGATGAGAGGGTGTATGGTCTAGGAGTAGAGATTATGTACGTTGGATGGATGAAAAGGATACAATAAATATAAAATATTACTTATAAAACTTATTTTTTCCACTTCTATTAAAATTATTTTCTTAGAGAAAATATTTTTCAAAAAACTTTTTCGCAAATAAAAGTGGACGTATGAATCACGATACACGTTATCAATTATATGCAAGCTACAGCTAAGACTTTAACTAGTTTCAACACCATGCAATACATGAACAAGTCGAGTTTCACGTCACCACAACAGCGAAAATAACTTTTAATAGCAATAGATATACGCAGCAGTCAAAAACACTAAAAAATTTATCGATATTGATTAATTGTCAGTAGATCTAAAATCACTATAAGTTTTAAAAACATTTACAAAATGTATTAGTCGTATCTAATCAATTACCACTAAAAATTATTTTTGATGTAGTATATATATATATGCTCGATTGAATTGATAATCTATATTGTAGCTAGCTCCGCCCTTGTATTCTTAACGTTAAAATAAACGAATAAAATTAAAATTTTATTTTTAATATAATGAACAAGTTTTTACTATAATCGAAATAAGAGTGTAATTTTTAGAGACAGAGCACATGCTAATCTTAACGCGTTTTCTACTTTGAGCTATAATCATGTGACAATAATTTATAGTCCAGGTTTTACGTTCATTTAACGCTCTATTATTTTATTCGTTTTCCAACTTTTTCTCTGCTTTTTATCCAATATTTGTATTCTTTTTTCTGATCATGGTCATGGCCCATATGATACTCCCTCCGTCCTATTTTATGTGATACTTTTTGAATTTCGAGATTCAAACAAATTTATTTTTGACCATAAATTTTGTATAGATCTTTTAAACATTTTGAATTATCAATTATTGTGATTTATAGTACTTTTTACGTAGTTTACAAATATATAAATTTCATTTTTAAAAAAATGAAGATTTCATGCGCAAATTTCCGATCAAACATAAATTGTTTGACTCTCGAAAAACGAAAAGTGTCACATAAATTGGGATAGAGGGAGTATTTCTTTAATCTATTCTATTACTTTCTCCGTTTCAATTTATTTATTTGGTTTTGATTTAATATGAAGTTTGAGAAAGTAAAGAAGATTTTTCAATCTTGTGATCTTAAACATGTTGTGTTGAAAATTGAAACAAAAAAAAATTGTCAAAAAAAGGAAGTATTCTTTTTTTCAAATGTACTTAAAAGGAAAATAAAACAAACAATTTGAAACAAACGAAATAATACTTCTTTCTTCTTTTTTTAATTTTATCAATGTGGCAATGTAACAATGTTCATATTTCTTTGTTATTACTATATAATACTATGGTACTTTAAAATACAAATTAATTAAAGGTTACATTAACTTGCTTCCCTTTAGAGTTTAGACTACTTTTTGTCATACAAAACAGAAAAAAAATATGGTCAAAAAACAGTCACTGGATGTGTCCAAAGCATTCAATTTTTGATGTAAACTAATTTCTGTGTCAATTAAATTAGTCAACACGTAGTTTTGAAATACTACAAAGACCCCCCCACCCACCCCACCCCAACCACACACAACACACAGTGTCTTTACTGAGGAGACAATTTACTTTGTCAAAATGGCATCAATTCAGCTGAATTCTGCTCCCTTTTCTATAATCATACCCCACCCTAACAACGGAAGATGATCAGTTGAATTTCCTTCGTCAGAAAGAGTAAAATATAACTTTTGTAATTTTATAGTATTACCCATGAATTGATCAGTTTTTATATGAAAGACTGCAATTTCTTAACTGTCGTGATTTCTATATAGTTTAGCTCGGGCGGCTCAACGTACTTGGAGGCCTAAAGCGAAAAATTTCAATTAAAGGCCTAAAATCTTTTAGCTGAGGCAATTATTATATAAATTGTTAACATTATTCTATAAGTAATAAGTTGACAAACTACTTATAAACCTTTTTTTTTATTGGTTTAAAAACACATGAAATGAGTCAATCTAAACAGGCTTGTAATACACTTTATCCAAAACATGATTTTTACTATTGATTCATATTTTTGATAGAGCTCTAACTTACATATCGTATAAAAGGGGTCTAGAAAATTACATCGCTAGAGTTAGTGAAGAGAATGTAAAAAGACAAAACAACATTTTTCTTGATTTCTTCCATTTGATTGAGGTTAAGGAGAATAAAATAATATATATTTTTTAAAGAAAAATACATTTGTTTTAGATAATTAATTTTTTCTATAAAAACAATTAACACATAAATTTATCGTGGTAAAAATTAGAGGCCCCTAAAATTGGAGGCCTAAGGCATATGCCTAATTTTTATAAGCATTGAGGTGGCACTGAGTTTAGCACATTCGTTGTTGTTACTATGGAAACCCGAAGTACAAGGAGATTTTTTTTCAAGGTTTCATGCATAATATAACACTAAGTTATGGCCATACGGATACTTAAAATCTTGAATCCGCGTCTACCTGCCCGTTTCTAACCCCAATGGCAGAAAACGCGTTTCTGATCATTCAGTAAAGCCATACATAAATTAGATGTTTGTGAAGCAAACCATAATGAATATTTGACCTGATGTGTGAACTCAAACAGGTACATGCGGCTACTACATTGTATTTAGGAAACAACAAAACAAACATGATAACAGGTCAGATATTCTTGTCTCTTAGCTCACAAATAACTAATGTCTTCGAAAAATTGCTACACTTGATGCAAAGATTTAACTCATTAATGATGGCAAAACCAAACAAAAATTCATGATCTTTGCAACAACAGTTCAAAAATTAACCAAAAAGATATGAATCGTACTCTGTGATGCAATGTCATGTGTCTCATGATTCTTTGGGAGTAGTAGCTTGTCGAAGTCGACGTTGATGAACATCCCAGTTGTATACACGAGCAGTTGTGACCTGAGCCATAGCAGCTAAAAGAATAAGCACAAAAGAGCATGCCAATGTTTCTAAAGATAAAAGTAGAAGAACTTAATGCTCCCTCGGTTTCATGTTATGTGTCTTAGTGTGACTGGATATGAAGGTTAAGAAAGTAAAGAAGGTTTTTAAATTTTGTGATCTTAAACTAAAGATGTGTTTATTGAACCAAAATACCCTTTGAATCTTGTGTTTCTTAAACATGTCATGTACGATGTAGGAATTAAAAATTAATGAATATAGAAAGTTAAAAAATAGACTAAAAATTAAAGTAAGACATATAAAATTGAAACAGAGGGAGCAAACAACACATAGCAATATTGCAGCACTTCAGTACAAGCTAAGTTCTACCTAGATGAGAGTTAATGGAGAACGCCAGAATCTACCTGAGTAATTGTCACTTGATCCCTCAAAAATTGTAGATCAGCCACAAGAACCTCTAAACTCGCTTTTGCATTTTCCCAGTTTGTTTGAAGAAGTGCAGTAGCCTATACAGTGAACAAAATGTGAAGACCAATACTTCCAATGTCCAAGAATGCATGCTTCTGAAATCTTCCATAGCTAGTTACATACCTCTTCGCATGAATACTGCAGCATGACATTTGCCCCTAGCCATAAACACACAGATTCAGCATCTTCAATCTTAGCCCGGGAATAAATACCTTCTGACACTTCAAAATCAGCGACTAGTGCCTGCAACCAACGCGAACCAAACCAGGAACAAGTCAACATGACAGTTAAATATCAAAAGACATAAAATACTAATAAAACAAAAACTGGGGAGGAGGACATTGGCTGGAAGTTATTAGTGAAGTAAATCAGGGGTAGAGTCGAGAGATCAAAACCTTGTCCGACTTTTGTTTAAGCAGTTACCCATTTAAAACTCACCAATTCAACTATTAAAAAGTAATGAAGTGTAAGCCATGGGCTATCCAATTCTTACCCAACGATTTTAAACTTAACCAACAATAGAACTGATTTGAGTTCTACTGTATTTTCCTTTCCATAATTGATTTTATTATGTTTTACTTGAGCCGATGGTCTATTGAATACAGCCTCTCTACCTTCACAAGGTTGGGGACTTAGCCAATACTGGTCTCCCACAGTAAATCTCAGTTTCAAGGAAGTAACTCAATTTCTTCACCACTATATATATCATATAAATACGATTTTTGAATTGAAAACTTAATGCTTTCTCACATTCAAATTACAGACCTAATTAAATAAAATAGGTAAGTAGTCTACTATATCAAGATTCAACTAAAATGAAAATGTCTAAGAGTGCTTCAGTAAAGTTCCATTCATCGGAAAAACATGTAGCACTGAAACAAACCTCACTGCTGTCCTTCTTAGCTTGCAAAGTAGCAACTATATCCAAGCATTTCTCTATGTCAGGAATCTTTGCCTGCGTAGAGTGAAGGAGTAGTAGTCAATTGTCCACTTGTTAGCAAAGATAACAATATAAAAACATCAAGCAGTTAAAAAGAAAAACTCTCAGAATGACTTAGACTGATCATAGAACAGATGTCAAACATGTAAAATTCAAGGCATTTGAGCAATACAACATCTAAACAGCAACTTATAAATGGCGGAAATGAAAATTGTCCAAAATATATGAGGCAATCTATATTTAGAAGGCTGGATTAAGAGGACGCTCCCAAATTCTATATTATGTTATGCATAAGATGTAATGGTTCCTTTACACCACTATAGTTGGAAACTGTTCGCTATGCATGTTTGGTGCATTCGGACAAAGAGAAAGAGACAGCACTTTCAGAGGAAAGACAACTTCCAGCTTTTAAATCTTGGTTTTTGTTTGGTAGATCAATAATGTCTCATAGGTGGCAATAGTGATGTTTAAATATTTGGATGGAACTTCTTCTGTATACATTAACCTAACCTGTCCATATTTCAATGGTCTTTTTGTATTGGGCAGGTATTCCCCCCTCTGTGGCAATCTTATGATATGAATTCAACCTCTACATGTCAACAAACAAATTCCCTTCTGTTATCGAATTCTAAAATGAATCAAGAATTACGTAAAAAAAAACCGTACTGACAGCTTCCAAATGTGGAGAAACCTATATTAATAAAGGAAATTGTAAAAAGGCATTAGCCTTCTATATTTTGAGGATTCATGTAGTCGACCCCAACTAGCTTGGGATTGAGGAATTGTTGCTGTAAAAAGTCATTACTCTGAAGAGTGGCGAAATTGTAACCCTCATATGTTGGTCCCATTACAACTAAGTTTGGGCATGTGCTTAAGAAGAGTATCCTATATATAGCTTCTGCATGGAGCAATAGATTCCAAACACACATTCTTAATGTAAATTCTATTTTGATCTTTCTTTCAATGACATGGGAGGACTATCTCAGCTTTAAAACTTTTCATCTCGGGAATCGGCAGCACTAGATGCAAAGACTAAAGTACAATTCTCTAACTTCCGTCCACCTTACGGAAGAATCAACAAAGGGCCAGAGTGACATATGAACATCTTCTCTTTTGAATTGCATTATGACCCTCTCAACTCAAAGTACGAGTCAAACCTGAGAACTAAATATTAGGAATTACTTAAATAGGGATGAATACTGTGAAATTAAACAAAAAAAGTGTACCTGAAGATCCCTCTGTTGGGCCAGAAGTTTCATTTCAACCACTCGGTATTGCTGAAGTCTGCAAACGAACAACATATATTAAGAAAACAAAAGGAGACCATAAGTAAAGTAACCACTGATTAGAATTTCTAAGGCAGGACTAATTAGTCTGTTCTCGTATCTAATCTGGAGCTTATGATTTATAAGTAACAGAAATAGTTAACAGACTGCATGAGATACCATTCATAAAGCTTTGTTACATGAGTTCTATGTTTAGACTGTATTATAGGCCAAAAATCATAGGATTGAAACAAAAGCAGAGTTTCATTTTTGTTTTTTAGGTAAAAAAATAAAACTTATTTGATTGCTTCTGAAAGACAAGTAGAACACAACATGCAATGATGCCAAATATGTATTAATTGATCAACCGAATTCAGAGGTATCTTAAGTCAAACTACTGTCATCCGTTTTTATTGAAATTTTACGCAATTAAGAGCACGCACTCCATGCTACTTTTGTTTTTACGACGCCGTATAGATGATACAAGAAAGTGTAAGCAAAGAAGTTATTATAAGTTCAAAACTACCAACATTTGGGAAAGACTTCTAGAGACTCAGTAGAACGATAAAAGGACATAAAGACTATGGGACTTTGATAATAGAACAACACAGATACTGAATAACCACAAATTCCAGTCATTGCAAACAGAAGTACACACACTTTTCATATTTGTAGTCATACTGGTGAAGAAAGCAAGAAAAGGATAGCGATCGCTTTGGGAACGCATCCAATCGAAGTTGCATTTTAGTGCTCCCCTAACAAAGAGCAGATGGATCCTATCCCCTATATCAAACTCTATTGATAGAAAGATCTTCGTCCCGCAGCTCAGGGAGAAAGTTCCATAATGTGTAAACACCTCAACGAACTCATGTGGACACTCCTCAGCCCAAGGACGGGGACCTCGGGCCTTCGCAAAATCAACAGTCTCAACGGGAACAAGACAAGCACCTAGATGAAGTTGGCCCGAGAAAAAGGAAAAAATTGACGTTATTTAGTCACGAATGGATTTAAGGATCTGATTGCATAAGATTTGATCTATGATTTGTAAGGCGGTAGTGGCCTATTGTCCCCCTCTTTCTCTCATCATTTCCTTCTCTGCTTCTTGTCCGCTTTATTCCATCGCACTTAAATAAGACCTCACCCTACTTATAAGTGTAATAGAATTTCCAAGGCCTAATCAGTTACCCTACTTATAAGTGTAATAGTATTTCCAAGGCCTAATCAGTTTTTTCTTTTTTCATAATCATTCACAAAACTTACACAACCACATAGTCAGCCATTCCTTTCAATTTCATGCCAACGGTTATCAAATCCAAACCTGCTCATTCAAGTTTGATCTCCAAAAAAACATATTGCTTTAGATTTCTCAGCAGCCCCAAGTATAAGGACTCCATCAGAATTTAGTGAGAGACTGACAAAGAGCAGAGAGAATATATCGGTCAAGGTCCTACTAACCATTTACTATAATGCTTTCTTTAAAATGAGTCAATATAACATCTACTCCTGTTGATTATTTTTTTCCAACATGCTAACTTTTCCTTGAACCAAGGGTCTGTCGCAAAACAGACTCTCTACCTCCTACAGTACGGGTAAGGTCTGTGTACACACTACCCTCCTCAAACCCCACTTGTGGGATTACACCGGTAATATTGTTGTTGTTGAGTTAATATAGCATCTAAGTTCCTACAAGAAAAATGTCACTAAAGGTCTGATCTTTGCCTATTATTTCACCTTCAGTTTAGATAAAAGTTAAATATCAGAAAGGTTCAACATTCATAGAATAACAGAACTCCCCAACAATACAATATACCTGAAGACTGAAACTTTACTTGGTGAATAAGCAATTTCCAATTAATATAACTGAAAAATGTTTTTCAATATATGATGACTTATGATGCACTCAAGGGTGTGGCTTAGTCGTCAATAAAGTGGATTTAGCACCATGAGGTCTCAGATTCAAATCAAACGCTAATTGATTTTTTCTCATCAGTTCTAGCTTTGGTGGACATAGTTACTTGGTATCTAAGTGCGAACAAGCTGACCTAGACACCATGAATTGGGTAAAACATTTCCTACCAACAACAATTACTATGCCTAAGTCGGAAATAAGTTAGGATCGGCTATATAAATCCTCACTTGTTCATTTAAGCTCGTTTCAAATCATCATCATCATACAAAAATCGAAAACGGACCTTTCTTGTAGGAATGCAAGAGCAGAGTTAACATCGAGACCAGATTGGCTGAGATAGGACTGAACGTCTTGTACGAATGATGCCGCCGGTATACCTCTTCTCTCCGTCACTTCACTGGTGTATGACGAACACGCCGCCGCCGCCGCCGCCATCGCCGTCCAAAGCTACTTTACTGTGATAGATTCGGAAAAAAAATTCGCTTCAGTAGTGAAGAAGAAAGAAGCATAAAATAAGAACGACGCCGTTAGATTCAGTGAATTGAACAAATTTTGACCAATGGTAATTATTCCACACAAATGTGTAATTTAGGATTATAATTTTAAATCACAAATTCTTCCAAAATATATATATATATTAATCATGATTTAAAAAAATTAAAAATAAAACTTGACTTATAAGTTATAAGTTTATATTTTGTGAAAAAAGATTCATTATTTTAAAATTTGAAACAATAATTCATTGATAGTACCATATAAAATGATTATATTGAAAAATAACTAGTTGTTATTATTGTTTATTAGTAGATTTTTTATAAAATTATGTACATTTGAAAGTTTATAATCATAGATTTTATTTATGAGAGGAACATGTAGATATGTAATTTGTTAATGTAGCACATTAGAATTTCTGATATCTTGTTTATGAACTATGATTTGTTCATTTGATAAGATTGTCTAAGAATTGAAGAAATTTTGATTATTATCATTTTAAAGGTAAAACGTATCTTATCAAAAGCGACTTGATACCTGAAGCTAGATTCCTATTTTTTATACAACTTACAATACTTACATTCTCTACATGGCCTTGTATCTTGTGGTTTATTTTCTGAATAATTTTCTTGTTGCTTTCAATTGGAGAAACACAATAGTAAAGTAGAAATTGAATATTTATGACACCTGCAATATCAATGACAGATTTAGAATTATCAGGATTTTCACTACAATGATTCAAAAAATTGAACTTGAAGGATTAGTTATGACATTTCAATGGTAGAAAGGTCAATTTTGAACTTAATAAATTCAAATTAAGTACTATTAATTATCAATCAAGGTAGAACATAGTACATTCTTTACTTATTTGCATGTGCAAATCATGATATATATATTGATATCGATATTTACAGGCCGAGCGGAGTAGTAGTAATCATTTCGAGGTCACCAAAATAATATTGACTAAATCGGAAGGATTTAACGTCGTGGCACGAGCCTTAGGGCCCGTTTGGCCATAGATTTCCCAAATAATATTTGGAAAAAAATTTGGCAAATAGTGTTTGTCCATACAATTTGCCATTATTTGACAAATATCTCAAATTCCCAAATACTAGTTTTTTCTAGTATTTGGGCCAAATCTCATTATTTGGGATCTTTTGAAAATTGAAATGTTACCCCAAACTTTTATCTTTTACAAAAACATCCTCTATAGTAGTTGTTTGTGTCGTCTTACATAATTTTTCACGTGAACACCAAAGTAACGATGAAATATTCAGTGAATATTAAATGATGATATGGTTGTTGATGAAAATGATGAACAATCGGCTCAGGGTAACAAAGTCATGTGATTTGTCTATTTCACGATGTATGGAATGTTGCTTGTTGCACTCACTCCAAACTACCACATTGCTCTAGTGTCATGGACACTATTTGTTATTGTTGCAACGAAGATTCAATTGACTTGTAATACAAACTTATGATTATTTTTGATAGTTTTTAAAACTTACGGGTATAAATCATATTTTTCTAAAAAAGTAAAGTATATTTTCACCCAAATAATATTTGCCAAGAATATTTAGAAATCTATGGTCAAACGCTAGCTTAGCGTCATGATTGTGACTTGTGAGTAGGTAGGCTAAGATAGCAAACAGAGAGACCATAAGATGATTGAAGATGGTGTTGGGCCAAGTTTGGAGATTGGGCTAATTCAAATGGGAAAGGAAGCCCACTCAGTTGGGAGGGATAACTATGGGGAAATATTCTTGTACACTGAGAAGTCGTTTGATGTACGGTTTAAGATATAATTATCTCGACATAAAATATATGATTAATTATTTTAGGAAAAATTATATAATTTATACATACTTCACTATCATATATATTATTATTATCTACACTTTCAAAATATTACGTATTTTACCACTAATTAAGAGTTTCCTACATATCTTACCCTTAGATACATGTATTTTGCCATCAGATACACGAAAATAGGGAGAGAGACGAGCGATATTGGGGAGGGAGTCGAGCGAGATTTGTATGTATCACAGATACAAATGAATCACACTGGATACATGTATTTGTACGTATACATAGGAGAATGCGCGAGCGAGATGAGAGAGAGGCGAGGGAGGCGAACAAGATTTTCTATGTATACTAGATACATGTGATCCACTTGGATACAATGTATCTTGAACAAATTACACCTAAATTTGACCCCATTTATCTGAGATACATGTACTAGGACGTGTCTGGAGACACCAAAATCTGATAAGATATATAATATTGCAAATTAGAGTGTGTCTAAGTAATTAGTTACTAACCTAATGAGATTTATTAAAAAGGTATTAAATAGTCCTTAAATTATCTATCCTACCATTTATACCATAATGATAGAATAAGTTATCATGACGAAATAACTTTTCATATTTGATCAAACAAAAAGAATATTTTGTGTTAGGTAATGATGATCAAATTAAATTAATGAAGGACTCCATTTTCGAAGTATTTTGAGATCTAGATTTTTAGAGACTGTTGACCATGTTAATTAAATTAGAATACATATAAATTATGAAGATGTACTCCTACTATTATGAAATCACCTACTACACTCAAATAATTGAGGCTAAAGTATTGAGTCGAACTCCTTTCCTTACAATTAAGTGGCTTAAGGGCCCCCTTTAGAGATAAGAGAAAGATTTACCCCAATTTGACGAATCACATACAAAATGTGAGTCTTGAGTTGTGAATAGATATATATTTTTTTTCACAAGTTATCCTCGCCTTGGTATTAAATATATATATTTTTTTGGTTTCCCATCCGATGTCCAGAGCCCACATTAGAGCTCGACTAAATCCGGATCGCGCTCTGCAGGGCCCATTCGGGGATGACACTCCCAACATGATTTTCTCCATACCCAGGGCTCGAATCCAATATTATATATATATATATATATATATACTTGTTTCAAAACATGATTAATAAGATTAATTTGATAAAATACATATTTAATTAAAAATATTTAAAATGGGCGTCAAGTTGACATGGATTAAGTAATACGAAAAGTTGGACAGTCATCTAAATGTTTATATGATTTTTTAAATATATTTTAAATTATTCATTATTGTAATTTATAGTAATGTTTACTTAGTTTTTAAATAATATATATTAATTACTACCTTTTTTCAATTAACGTGGCATAGATAGAATTTCGAGAGTCAACCAATTTTATATGTATTTAAGAATATTTCAAGTTTTTAATTTTGAGATTTATAGTACTTTTACATACAAGTAAAAGAAGAAAATACTTGTCATTTTTAGTATATAGAGAGAATTTTTTTTCTTCATATTTTATCCTTAATATTGATTATGTATCCTCAAATCATTTTCTCGATATCTAAAAATACTACACATCAATTAAAATAAAGATTGTGATAAATCTGATATTAATTATTATTTTTTAAGAAATATACAAAAATCTAATGTAAACGAGTAAATAATGAACTCTGAAAAGTAAAATTTATTTTTTTCTTCTCTTGCTTTAATGTACCATCAATCTTTTTGGTCCTAAAGAGATGTTAAAAAATAATAATGAAACTTTATTTTAAAATGAAAGGTGTTTAAAATCTCAACCATTGAAATTCTTCTGAGGTGCTATATAGATGGTCCAATTGCTTTTTTGTATGATTGTGACAATTTAAGCTCATGTCACATATTTGTTCTTTGAGCTATGTCATAATTAAATTAAAAAAAGAATTTTCCAAGAATCAAAGCGAATATTAATGTGTGTCATAAGTTTGAATTGTAACAAATATATGATATTAGTATTTGACACGAGGGGAATATATGTGATACATCTAACATAGGATGAATTAAAAAAAATATCAATAAATTTTAATTTTTAGCTAAACTTAAAAGCTTTTAAGATTGAGTGAGACAATAATTGACCTTTCAATTATTTTGTTTAGCACATGAAAAAGTAATGATATATACATTGTAATTATTTTTAGTTTATAAACATTGAAATGCTCTCTTAAGAAAGTAATTTTCACCGATATCTAGCATCTTATTCCCTTTATAAAATTATTTTCAAAAGAGTATTTAAATTTTCACCAAGGATAACAATAATTTAATATAATAAGATGATTCCTTACTCATAATATAGTGTTTTAATTTTACTTTGGATATTGTGATAAACTATATGAGCTATAGAAAAAAAAAGTTACGGAAGATACTTATTAGACTAGGAAATCAGCAAGTAATAAAATGTTATTTTACTATTCATCCATACTAGTAATCATAGTAGATGTGGACCCATGTGATGGGTTAAGGGTGCAGTCGTGCATTCATTAATTTCAAAAAAAAATCGATAAATATGTATATTATACCTTTAAGAACCATTATATTATTTAAATGAATTCTCACACATATTAAGTGGGTTAGGTCACTTGATTAGCATGCAACTTAAGCTCATGAGCGTTGCTGCAAAACATGAGCAACCTAAAAGTGGTCTCCAAATCAACTTCATCAACTGTGACATTCAATTTAGCGAAAAGGGTCTGATATACCCTTTAATTTTACCATTTAGAACTGATATATCTCTCATTATGAAAGTGACTCATATTTACCCTTACCATATACAAATGACTCACATATACCCTTACCGTTACAAAAGGAGCTCACATATACCTTCATCTAAAGGAAGTGAAAAAATTAGTTTTAATTTTTTTTTTAAAAAAAAAAATTCAAAAAATTCATGTAGGGGTATATATGTGATCCTTCTAGCAAAGTTTAAGGTATATTTTAATATTTTTCATACAAAAATTATTTTTTGACTTTTTTGACTATCATTGTTCGAGTTTATTATTCTTTTTTTTTCTTTCATTCTTTAGTGTAAAGAAAAAAAATTTAACTAATTTTTTGCGGCGATATTGTAATTTAGTTTTTGTATTTGTAAAAATAAAATAAAAATCTAAAATAAATTTTACAAGAAAATTAGTGAAACTAAATAAAATAAATTTAAATTAGTCGTTGAAACAAAAAAGTCAAAAAAAAATTGTGTGAGGAGGATCAAATATACCCCATATGGATTATATTTATTTCAAAAAAATAATTTAAAAAATTAAATTAAAATTAATTTTTTCACTTCTGTTGGGAAAAAAAGGTATATGCGAGCCATTTGTATAACAATAGGGATATATATGAACCACTTTTATAACGATAGATATATCAACTCTAAATGACAAAGTTGAAAAGTATATTAGATCATTTTCCTACAAAGACAAGTAGGTGTGGAATTAGAAACTTAACAAATAATGAATCGATTCATCCACTCTCTCCATATAAATGACAAGGTTTGAGTTATTGTAAGATATAAATTATTAAGAAAAGACAAATAGTAAATTATTAATTTTCTATTCTATTTGCAATATTAATTACTTACTCATCAAATTATTTTTTCGATATCTTAAATCATAATTGTATTCATATCTATCATTATTTATTCAGGGATACAAAAATTACATTGTGAAAGTATAAGTTAACGGAGGGAGTACTTGTCGATTTTAGCATTACTAAGAGAAATATTTTTTTTCATATCTTAATATTAATTACGTATTTCTCAAGATATGAACTACACATCAATTAATATGAATATTATGATATACTATTTATATTAATTAATATTTTTTAAAAGTCTATAAAAATCTAAAGTAAACGAGTAAAAATGATCACAAAAAAGTAATAGATATTTATTTTTTTCTCCTCTTGCTTTAATATACCACCAATCTTGTTGGGTCCCAAAAAAATAGAAAAATATATTTTAAAATAACACATATTAAAGAATTCAAATGTTTGAAACTCTTGTGAGGTGCTATAGATCTTGTGGTCCAATTGTCTTTTATTAATCAATTGACCTACATAACCAAAAAAAGAGTGTATATAGCACGTGGATAATTAAGATATAATAATTGATGATAATTTAGGTAGTAAAATTTCACCTATTTAGAGAAACAACATAATTCTAAATATTTAAAAAAAAAATACATTAACAAGATAATATCAGCATATCCATGTAATGTTTACATGAAACAGCAAAATTATTCATACAATGTCTAATACTTATTCCACAAGTACACTCAAAATAGTAGTACAACAGAGAATTGATCAACAGGTTGAAAGAAAATATAGAGAAAGCACATAGAATAATCTATCTAGTGATATGCGCGATAAAATAATCTAACTCCATTTGAGAAGCACCCCCTTTCTCTGTAGACTTCCTCACGGCTTCTCCGAATTCTTTTGCTCTTTTCCTAATCTCATCTCCTTCTTCTGATGCCATTAACTTCCTCACGACATTATCAATGGTGGATGCAGTGACCACCTCATCGCGTTTCTTGTCCCATTCCCTAATGACTAGGCCTATTTTCAACATTTCTGTTAACAAAAAACCATTTTTTGGGTGGTCAGAGTGTGTGGGCCAAGCAATTATTGGGACTCCCATAGTAATGGTCTCTACACAAGAAGTCCAATCACACGCACACAAGAACCCGCCAATGGATGAATGAGCCAAGATCTCTGTTTGTGGTGCCCAATCTCTAACCAGTAATCCAACCTCGTTTACTCTTTCCTCAAACCCTGCATGAAACTCAAATTTTCTATTGAGGTCTCCCCCTAGATAGATATCTCCATTATCAGGATCATTCATCAACCATATGAACTTTTGTTTGCTAAGCTCTAAACCCATCGCGAGTTCCTTAATTTGTTCATCAGAAAATGAAGTCAACATTTCATAAGATACGTAAAGAACTGATTTTGGAGGTTGTTTGTCCAACCAATCCAAACAGGGGAATCTGTTTTTATCTTTTTTAGTAGGCCGGAGAACCGGTCCTATTGCCCATTGCTTCTTGTCTTGTCCAATTCCAAGCAAGTCGATAAAAGCATTAGTACCTTCCATTACTTGGCTTGTATTATGAATATCACCCGCGGAGCTCTTCCCTATATACTGAACTTGAAAAGATGATATCCGCATGATTTCATCGCAATACCATCCTTGAGAGGATGGTAACTTTTGAAGTAGTTGTTGTTCAATCGGAATAGGCAATCCCACATGAGGAAATAAGTGATCACAATACATACCAAAGGCTGAAATCACAGGGTTAAAGATGTAGGACTCTGCATTATCAAAAGATGAAATATCTTGAACATTATAACACATTAGACAATCATGAATCATTATAATTCGTCTTGATTTTGACGAAATATCACGTAAGAAGGAAGTAATGGACTGGCGGAGATGCATGGTAACATTCCAGAATAAGTGGAAATGTTTAGGTACTTCACTCGGGATATCAGGGTCGAGTGGAGTAGGAGTCATTTGGAGGTCATGGAAATGAATATTGGCTAAATCGGAAGGATTTATCGCGGTGGCACGAGTCTTAGTGTCGTGATTGTAAGTAGGTAAGCTAAGATAATGAACAGAGAGACCATAAGAAGAGATTAGGCAAGCAAATTGGAGAAAAGGGTCAAGATGACTTTGAGTTTGAAATGGAACCATAACTACAACAACTTC
>JAJOOR010002549.1:0-35248 GCA_036250505.1 Solanum acaule | reverse complement strand
CCCCCCCCCCCCCCCCCCCCCCCCCCCCCCCCCCCCCCCCCCCCCCCCCCCCCCCCCCCCCCCCCCCCCCCCCGGACTGGGCCCTATCACAAAATGAGCAAGTTAGCAACTTGTCAAAGCATGGTGGCATGTTTTGTCGAAAAAAGAATGTTTTTCAGCGAGAGTCTCATCTGGGTGGTTGGTTCAGTGGCTTTCAAGAACTCAGATTGACGGGTAGTGAGATAGCATACTCGTATGATTTATTTAAAGTCGGTCACTGATAGATGGCCTTTGACTCTTCGAACGGGTAATATGCTAGAAAGGATGTTTGGACGTTTACTTGGATCATACATGTATAACGTGTTTTCCAAATAATTTAGTATTCTATATTTATTAAGTTTTTAAGTATTGACAAGTTTTATACATTATGTGATTACACAAATAAATTAAACATCTTAGTATTTAAATGCATATTCGAATTCAAATATCTAAAGTTTGATGTGCATCTTAATATTATACATATATATTTAGCTTCAGACGTTGTGCGAAGCTAAAAAGCAAATCATATTACTAATTTACGATAAAGAAAAGCTATTGAAAGAGACTTTAAAACATTATACGAGTTTGGTTAATTGACCTACATAGGAAGGAAAACTAACATAAAACAAAAGGTATAAGACTATGAGAAAATAATCTCGCCTAAGTGAAGCTATCGTAAGGACTAATTATAGGGATGCTATTGTGTTGTTGTATGAAACTTTTTATTTATTTATTTATAGAAGTCCGAAAGTTCTAAAAAAGAAGATATAAAAGAGACATTTTTCACCAAGAAAGCTCTTTCAAAATAAAGCATAATTATTATAGATACCATATAAAGTAGAAAATTAAAGACAAATCCTAACAAATTCTTCTTGACCTGAATCTTTCAGCAAAATAATCTTGATTCTCGTTTTTCACATAATCTTGATCACTATTGATTATCATACTTAAAAATAAGATTAAAAATATTATAAATTAAAAATGCTTTTAAATTATTTTGATTTTATTTTACGATGCAACAGTAAAAATATTGAAAAAAAAGAGCTGATTTAGCATTCCTTCGTATTCATAATTTAGATTTGATTTCTGGTTGTTTAGTGGGATAATTTATTGAAGTTGATAAGAGGCCTCAATCTCTATGAAATATTCCTATGGTCCAACTTTGGATCTTAGGCTAAAAAGAAGTTTGGAATTTTGAATAGTATAGTAAAGTTGAATTTTTTGAATTTTGTGAGAGTTTTGTAAGATATTCAATAATTCTTTTGACAAAATGATATTAAACATTTTTGAGACATTTCAGAATTAATTTTTTTTAAAAGATCATATAAATACCACAAAAGTTTCGTGGATTAATTTATTTTTGTCTTATTATTCGAACGAATCAAAATATATGATGTAAACACGTTTCTTTGCAATTTAAAATTGTATTAACAATTGATTAATTTAAAAGGTTACTTCAAACGATATGTCATTAGGCACGGTAGTCTAATGATAGAATTTTCAAATGCTTTTGAGAATTGTTTGCAAACTTCAAACGACAACCTCTTAAATTTATCACTAAATTTCATCAAAATACTCAAATTACGATCTCTTCCAATTAAGCAACTATCAATGTTTTAGTACACTTTTATTTAATTTCAATATATTACTTAAGAATTGTACTCCTATTAACTAATAAGTTTAATTAGTGTGAATACGAGGTATTAAAAACTTAATTTCGAATAAACATATCATAGTATTCCCTCCGTCCCATTTTATATGTCATCCCCTTCTATAAATAGTTGGACCACAATGCTTGTCATTTTATAAAATTTATGCATAAATTACCATATTTTGCCTATTATACCCTTGATAGAATAATTAATTAATCTTGTCATTTATTAATAAAGTTGACTTAAGAAAACATTAAGTAAGGGTAGAAGGGTAAAGTAACATTATTTCTTAATACAAGTACAAAATAAAAATGTGACATATAAAATGGGACGGAGAGAGTATGTAGTAGTAATCAACCTAAAAGTTAGTCCCGTCAAAGAAGTTGGAACTAATTAATTAAATTGACATGCTGCTTAGCTAAAGTCACCTACCCAATCTTGACTTGCCCACAAGTCCTTTTCCCTCGTATTTTTTATTTATTTTTTACAATTTATCCTTTTTTGGCTAATTAAAATATATATTTTTTTAAATATGTCTCTGACTGAAAATAAAAATTTTTAAAAAAATATGTCTCTTAAAAATCAAAATGTAACGAAAAGAACAAGTTCTATCAAAGATAATTTATGTTGATTATTCCATCCGATCCTCACCAGTCAGCACCTCGCTATCATCACTCACCCTCGCTATCATCACTCACCCTCGTAGTATTTACATAGATTATGCGTATATGAATATTAGTATAATACATTTTTTTTTGTGTTATTGCCAAATACCCAAAAGAAAAAAAAAAATATTACTGTATATGTTTTTGAGAGAGCATTTTTCATGGCAAACACACCCTAAAAAGAAAGTCTTTGCCTAGTTGTCACCCCCATAAAACGTAACGTTAACGTTAGAGCGTCCACATGGGGTGTGTTTGGGAACATTTCATCTGCTTTTCAGTTCTCTATTTATTTTGACCGCTTTAAATTTTACACATTTCTTAAAAATAATATTAATATGAGTATTTTATTACAAACACATATTATTCGATATGTAATAGTAGGTTTCAAGAACTAATTTGAAAAATAATAAGTAATCAATGTTAAGAATAAAATTAAAATAAAATTCTATGATAGGACAAGTGAAGTGAACGGAAAGAGTAATCAACAAAGATTGTGATGGAGTGGTAAGCACTCCTTCATTCTTAATCAGAGATTTTCTAGGTATGAATTCATTTTATTTAGGGAGCGTTTAGCCCTCCAATATGGGACTTTCATAGCGTAAATTCAAATTTAATCGGACTCTAATGAAAATATCGAACACAAACTGAAGACAAAAAAGTGAAGTCATCAAGTCGAATGATCCAGATGACTGTATAATAGGAAATTCTCCTTTCCTTTGCAAGACTAACCATAAAAAGATAATATTCATAAATATATAATTTCATAACAAGTTCCACATACTTTAGCTTGAAAAAGAATATCATTTTATTTTAGTTTTGTACCAAATTAAAACTTTAAAAAAATGAAGTAAAAATCCATCAAATGATACAACGGTCAAACCTCTTTATATTGACAATGTTTGTCTTAATATACCATGAATATTATAATGAGGTGTTATTATATATGTATGCTAACATTTGATGTTTAAATCCCATTTAGCAAATATAAATAAAAATTGAAAAATATAGTTTAATAATTCACGTAGCAAAAAAAGAGAACGTATTTGTTAACCAATTTAATCAAAAACAATAGAAAGAGTATAAATCTAAAAAGGCAAATATTAATAATATTTTCTTTTGAAGTTAAGATCATAATCAATAATGGACACCATTTACATATAAAAAAATTTCTTTTAGATATTCGTATTTGAAATTTACTATATACATGATGTTAATGATGATTATCATAGATATATTATTTTATATATAATTTATTTCTTACAAAATATAATTATAGAGATATTTTTTTACAAAGAATGTACTACTACATTAATGACTTATATTACTATTATAAGTAGAATGTTATCATTCATAAGTAAAATATAACATGAAAAATCAATTTTAAAGAGAATTAGATTGTTATCATGAAATGTCGTTATAACAAATAACTATTGTAAAAATATTTTGACTAGTAAGGTTTAGTCAGCTTTTGGTTGAAAATTATAAAATACTAATTTTACTAATTATCTGCCAAACAGAATCTTGATCCATGAACAAGTGTGATAATTTCTAGTATAAACGGCACGTGAACGAATGTGACATAATTTTAGTTTAAACATTGGTAAATTCTTATTCATGGACTTTTTGTTATAAAATTAAGACAGTAGACATTCATATACTATATTGACAAAGTCACAAATAGATCATCTTATGTCGTAAAAATTCTAAACTTACACCCTTTATTATAAGATATATTTCTGATCAAGCATATTAAAATATAATTATAAAAAATAAACTAAAACTACAAATAAAATGATGTTACAAAATTCTTTTTGTGAAGTTTATGAAATAGATATATTTGTTAATAAGTAAACAAAACCTTATAGCTGGTTAGAGTTATGTATTTATTAGTAATGTAAAAATTAATTAAGAGTGAATTTATATTTTTATTATTTTATACAAAAAAATCATATATTAATCATATTTTCATAACTCTAACCAATTACTATACGACTCTTAAAAACAGCTGAAAATTTTACTCTACTAATTAGCGAAACAGCAAATTTGTCATAACTTTCAGTTTAAAGGAACTACCAAATTTACTTGATTCGTTTACCAAACACGTCGTTATCCATAACCGAACAGTAAAGACAGAATTTTGTGAGTGGCAAGAAACAGTAGGAATTCTCCATAATTGTAAATATTGACAATGAAATCAAACCAATTGAGAAGCAATAAAGAAAAAAAATGGATACTTTTACTTGGTCATCTCTACACATAAATTTTCCACACTAGCAAACAAGTCTCTTTTTTTTTTCGGTTTAAAAGCAGCCACCCACTTACACTTTCTCCAGAAAGTGCTTTATGATTACCCCTTTACGTTTCTTGGATCAGTTACAGGTTTTTCAAACCAACCCCATGAAACAAATTTCTTGAGCTGAGTGAGCTTTTTGGGAAGGAAGTTGCAAAAGGGGTTTTGGAAATTTGTGGTGAAATTTTAGTGATGAGTGGTGAAGATATGATAAGAGCTGAAGGGATCTGTGATGTGGAGGATACTGTATTTGTAGCTGTGGGGAAGAATGTGAAAGAGGGAAAATCTGTACTTTCTTGGGCTTTGAAGAGCTTTGCTGGCAGGAGAATTTGTGTTCTTCATGTTCATCAACCTAATCATTTGTTTTCTTCCAGTAAGCTCACACCCACATGCTTTTTCAACTAATGAATTTTAGGTTGTGTCTTTCTGTGCAATAGATATTTGAATCTTAATGTGAACATTCATTGTAGTTACTTATCAGTATTGTCTTGACTGCTTTGGACTGTTTTTCCTTGAGCCTAGGGTCTACCTCTAAGGTCGGGTAAGGTCTGCGTATAATCTACCCTCCCCAAAATCCACTTTGTGGGACTATACTGGGTATGTTGTTGTTGTACTTATCAGTATTATTGGAATTTGAATTGCCCGAATTGAGCGGAATATAGGATTCATGTTGCCCACCCTGACTTGTTTGGGGTTGAGAGTGTGGTGACTTTTAGTTTAAGGGGATTACTATATAGACTTGATTTGTGACCAAACATGTCTTAATCCATGGCCGGAACAGTAAAGACAGAATTTGGAAGTGGCAAGAAAGAGTCAATATTGTAAAAGTTGTTATCATTGATATTGGAAGGAAATAGAGACGGGAAAAAACAAAAAAAGGAGACTAGACTTGGTCATTTTTACAGATAAATTTTCCACACCCTTATCTCTTCTTCATATTAACAAGTAACAAGAAAGCCTTTTTTTCGTACAAAAGCAGGCACTCTGGTAAACTTACAGGTTCCTTCAACAAATCAAATTTAACATAAAGCACGAGTCTTTCCGTGCAGTAAACTGTATAAACATGTAAGTTTTGTTATGAGGATTCATTTTAGTTTGTAATCTGTATTGGAATGAAATATGCCCCAAGAATGCAATATGTAGGGAATTCTTGTTGCGTGTGACCCTGCCTAATTTGGGTTTGAGGCGCCATTTATTGATTGACATGATTTTGAGACTCCATTTGTTGATTGATTGATTGATACGCATAAAGTGTTCTTATCAGTTTAAGCATATGAGGGAGATGTGTCTTTTTTGCTCTTGTATTTTGACTCTCAGAATTCATGGGTATGCAAAGCCTCCAGATGTTTCAGTGTATATCATTTTCTTTTTTGGAGGTGTGATGTATCTTGGGCCTCCTTTGTTGATTATACACTTTTTTCCTTATTGGATGTTATGTTTTATATATTTCTTTTCTTTTACTTGGATTTGATGTACTTGAGCTGAGGGTCTTCCGGAAACAGCCTCTCTACCTCCACGAGGTAGTGGTAAGGTTTGCGTACACTCTACCCTCCCCAGACCCCACCTAGTGGGATTTCACTGGGTATGTTGTTGTTGTTGATGTATCTTGGGCCCAACTTAACCCCAAAGCTATCTCAAGAGGTGAGGATTCCCAAGCCATATTAAAGAGACCACTTATCCCGTATATGGCCTATGTGGGACTCTTCACATGATTGGGACAGATAGAACTGTAGCACGTTAAGTTTGATTGGAAAATAGCAGTTCTGAAATATGCTCTCTAGATGTTGATTTACAACAATTATACCTTTGTTTGCAAACTTTGAACTGCATTAATATGTGGTTGTTAGATATATTATGGCTTGAAGATAAATGGAGCAGCAAAATGGCAACACACTATCATTTCGTCCTTTTAGCTAAATGTATATTAATTAGTAAGCTGCCAAAGTGCAAAATGAGTTAACATTGGAGTGATGAGAGTGTGTACTATATTTTCCCTACTCTATCTCAAGCTGGGGATTATTAAATCCTGAAGAAGGCTAGCTAAAGGCACTGTGTGCTTTATGTTAAGAGCTAACGACTTGCGAGAGTTGTACAAGTGAGCATCTCTTGTGTGATAAATAATTACTCTTGTTGCTATAATGAATGATTAACGTCTATTTGCCAATTGGCTCCCCCTTTTTCCCCATGAAAACCATAGTCATTCACATATTCATAGATGAATGAATCACAATTCTTTGAATTTGCAGAGGATGGGAAGCTTTCAGGTGCAAAGCTGAAACAGCACATGGTGAAGGCATGCCAAGAACTTGATCGCCTAAGACTGCACAAACTTCTAAACCAGTATCTTCTCTTTATATCCCAAGCTGGGGTACAGTTCTATCTAATTCTCTTGTTAGATTTATTTAGCATGTTTGCTATTCAGTAAGCCAGAATTACTAGCCCGTCTGTCCCATATTGAGTGCTCCTCGTTGACTTAACACACCTATTAAGACAATGTTGAGATTATACATTGTTCAAAATCTAAGGGTTTAAGGAAATACATATATTACTGATAAACACTATAAATTAAATGGTGTAAGGTCCCACTGGATTTAACATTTAGTCCTTTAGGAACTGAATAGAAAAAAATTATCCAAAGAAGTTGTAGAAGTGAGCCTGATATGACAACTTTGTTATATAATATTTGAGACTACTTTGGATATTGCAAAAAGAAAAGCTGGACATCCAGCTTGTAATCCCCTTGTGACTTGAATCTTTAAAGTTATATAATATCAACAGAACCTCCTTGTGAGGAAAATAGCCGTGATAGAGGTTATGAAAGAAAAAATGGAGTTCATTTTAGAGCAAGTAAGTTGTTTACTCATTAATATTTTTTTCTTTAAAAATCCAAGGAAGTTGTTTAAGATGGAACTTATGCTGAAGATAGGTTCCAATAGTTGTGTTTCAAAAGATTGTAATAGCATTTTTGCAGAAAAAGATCAGAAGGGTTTGCATGCCTGGCAAATTATGTTGAGATAGATTATAAGTTAAAACCATAAAGGTAGGGGTGCGTACATCCTACCCCCCGCCCCCAACCCCACCCAGATCCCACTTGTGGGATTACACCGGAGTTTAAGAAATAAGAAATAATTATTGCTTAAAAGGTTGAGTTGCTAGTATTCAAAATATTGATCACTGCTCACTTCTGCAGATACAAGGGGGTAAGGTGTGGCTTGAAATAAATAATGTGGAGAAAGGGATAATACATATTATTGAAGAACACAAAATTCGGTGGCTTGTCATGGGAGCAGCAGCAGAGACTCACTACTCAAAGTATGACACATTTTTTTCTTTGAAGATCTATCAGACGTGTAACAGGACAAATTGAATAGGAATGATTGCTAATTCAAGTGGTTTTCACATATAACTATGTTACATACTTGGCATCTCATTTCATGAGCTCTTTTTCATTTGCTTTATTTGAAACTTTCAGCTATTTTTTTCTCCTTGCATTACTATTCTCCCTTTATGTGTATGTCTTTATAATTTTACCCTTTTCCAAATAGATATTTGCCCTACCGAGTTTATGGATATAGGGGACTCCTTGTTCCGATACAGTCACTTCCAAGTTATGATTTTTTCTGGTGTAGGACTACTTCTAAGGCTTAAAAATATAATGGGTTGAGTTATGCTTCTTGATTTGACTGCTAAATGTTAACTGCTATAGAATGAGAATAGTTGCTTGATAACATAAACTCATGCTCCTCCACTACACTGCAAACTACTAAACCTAGCAAACTTTGCTTGAATTAAGTCCTAAGATTTAAACAAGTGTTTCTTTTGATGTTAGATTCCTGATAACCATAATTTTGCTGATTGAGATTTCTCTAGATTGCAGGCAACTGTCAGAGCTCAAGTCCACTAAAGCTAAATTTGTGTGCCAACATGCACCAATGCACTGTCAAATTTGGTTTACTTGCAGCGAGTGCCTGATATATACGAGGTATGATGACTTGTGGTACAAAACATCTAAATGATAACACATAAAGCAATGACCTATATATGTTATTCTATTGCTGCATGATTCACTCACTCATGCAGTGGTTTGTTATCAGAATACTCCTTTGACTAGTCATTTTCTGCAGTCTTGTGTCCACACATATTACAGGTCCGAGTGCTAAAACAAGTGATCATTGCAATCACACATGTCCTTTTCATTTCTTTTTCCATATTACAGTGTTCTAGACTTCTAGTTCACATTGTGCTTGCACCCAAGGGTGTGGCCTAATGGTCAATGAGGTGGGAAGAGAACCATGGGGTCTCAGGTTCCCGTTGTTGATGGGAGGCAGCAAGTATCCCGTGGAATTAGTCGAGGTGCGAACAAGTTGGCCCGAACACCACGGTTATCTAAAGGAAAAAGGCTCACATTGTGCTTGTAATGCATGATTATTAGAAAATTCAGAATCCCTCGGATTATTTTCTTTGAATAAGGGTGGTATGAGTTGTTTTGGATGTAAATGAGGTTACACTGGAAGAAGTTTTTAAAATATGCATGTGTCAGCCTTTGTTGCTTCTTATGTCAGTGTTGCTATAAGTTAAAAGTTCTAAATTTACTTAGCATTTAATATCCCTGTTTCCCTGTTTACTTAGCATTAAAATATGCATGTGTCAGCCTTTGCACGTGGCTTTTAACAGTTCTCCAAAGGGAATGAATTGGATAAGGAGGATTAAGAATATATGATTCTGCTAGCTTGGGAAAGGGAGGCTTGGAGCAACGTTAAAGTTGTCTCTATGTGGCTCATAAGTAACAGGTTCGAGCCGTGGAATTAACTGTTGATGCTTATACTTGTGTCTGGTTAGGCTGCCTACATCACACATAGGGGGGTTCAGCCCTTCCCCTAACCCTGTGTGAACGCGGGATGTTTAGCGCACTGGGCTGCCAATTTTTTCTTATTCTGCTAGCTTGCAATTGAGGTGTGGTTAACAGTTTACCAAGGCTGACTAACTTCCTATTTTGTTTCCCTTTGTCTTGCAAGGTCTATGAACAACTCTCTTTCAAGTAGCATGGAGTCATTATCTTCTCCAGAAGATAACGGAGGAACCAAAATGCGTGATCATGTTGGCGACGGTTATGAAGATTTAAACATTTTAGAAAATGCATCATGCCCAGCTAACAAAATAGTCAAGGTAGAGATCAAGGGAGACTATTCGCCCTTGCACAAAGCACATTTGCATTGTACAACGTCTCATCCTTTGCTGGTAAGCATTGTATTTTCTTAGACAACGATACTTGCAAACTTGTATCCAACATCTGGAAAGCTCTTGTGTATTTTAATCTTAAGAGTTGAACTTGTGATCTGTGTGAACCTTCATCACTTAATCTCCACATGTACTGGCTCTAGAATTTCCTTAACATTAATGTAGAGTTTCTTACTGTCCATCCTATATATATATATATATAAAGAGAGAGAGAGGGAGAGAGAGACTACATAATATTATCTTGTTGGAGACTTTTGTTGGAGAACTGACTATGACATGAATTATGAAGCTATCAGTTTTTTTTTCTTTTTGATTAATATGAAGCTGTTATTTATATTATTTGATGCAGGAAGAAGGAAGTTTTAACGGAAAAGCCTCTAGTGATGAAAGTAGTAGAGTGGAGCATGCTATGATGGATGCTGAGAACTCAAAACAGAGGGATTTTGAAGAGTCAGTAAAACGGTGGAGAGCTGAAGAAGATGCTATGGAGGCTATCTGCATGGTGAATCTACCCTTTCATTTAATGTAGTTGTGTTTAAGAAACCATGCAGAAACTTAGGAATCAGTGTGGAAGATAGCTAAGACTCCTATATAGTTTCTATGACATGATTATCGGTTTGATCTTATTTAACTTTCTAAGGTTGTAGTTGCTATTTTCGCAGATTCACGATGACTATACTTGTCTTATGATTATACTAACATATTTTAGTTTGGAGTTCTTACTTCACACCCACACACACTTGTATTTATGTATATATCAATTGAATCAATCTATGATCACCTGCTAGTTAGCTGTAGTCATATGACCTGGAAATTCCCAGTAGAGTTTGGATAATATACCTTTCCACCCCACTAATATTTGTGATAGAATTTCACATGTTTTGATTCATTCTTGTCACTGACGGTTGATTGTCCCAGGCTGAAGTGTCATATAGATTATTCAAGGAAAAGGAAGATCAAAGAAAAGAAAAGGAGGAAATTTTTGCAAAGCAAAAAGAAGAGATTGAGGAATTGAAGATTCAGCACGACCTGTGCCTAAACAAACTTGAGATGATCCAGGAGAAGAAGCCTGTACTAGAGAGTCAAATAACTGAATCCTCCTATGCAGGGAAGGAGTTAGAGGAGAAGATAATTCAAGCAGTAGAGCTCCTAATATCCTTTAGGAAGCAGAGGGATGAGATGCAGATAGAGCGTGACAATGCAATCAAAGAAGTTAACAGATTTAGAAAATTGGTACAAGATGATGCCGATGAGTATTGTATCAAAAACTTCTTTTCGATATCTTTCTCTGACATCATAGAGGCTACACAAAATTTTGATCCATCTTCAAAGATTGGAGAAGGAAAATTCGGAAGTGTTTACAAGGGGACTATTCACCACGTAAAAGTAGCTATAAAGATGTTGCCAGCTTGTGGTTCTTTCAGTGATTCGGATTTCCAACATAAGGTGAATCACTTAGAATCTTGAGATGCTAATTTGTGGCATGTGTGCAATTCAATTTCTTGTTATATATTTGTGTTTAATGATCCCTACTGTACCTTTTCATGTAAGTATTAGCTGCCTCCCTATATAATATACATTTCGTCCCTAGCATTTAAAGCTGTAGTTTCAATGAGATTGAAATTGCACAATTTCTACCAACTTGTGAATTTTTAGTAGTTTTCATTTCATATTTTCTACACCCTCGCCCTCTCTCTTTTTGGTTTCTTGCAGGAACCCTTGTATGTTTGTAAAAGGGTGAGTGAACGGATGAAATACCCTCAATTTGTTTCCCCTTGATCTTAAGAGCAGGACAATTCTTGCATTTAGTAAACATATCCCTATTACGGAGATGCAGATGATTTCAGATCTTTGACAGAATATGGAATTTGCTTGAGGAATAAAGCTTCAGTTATTAATTCTTTACTCTTAAAACATGGGAAGTTTTAAGGCTTTCTGATGTAAAATATGTCCAAAGTTTCCCATTCTCAATTACTGTGCATGCGTGCAGTTTCGTTACAGACCTCCATCTTTATGCTTGATAAATAGACAGTTTCTTACTTTAACTATGTCTTGATCACTACAGGCAGAAAGTCTGAGCAGGGTGAGGCATCCAAACCTTGTTACACTGATTGGGATTTGCTCAGAGTCTAGGTCACTTGCTTATGAATTCCTTGAAAATGGAAACCTTGAAGATCACCTGGCCTGCCGCAAAAAATCCCGTCCTCTTCATTGGCAACATCGGATAAGAATTGCTGTCGAGATATGCTCTGCTCTTATCTTTGTTCATGCCAATGATCCTTGCATTGTCCATGGGAACTTGAGACCTACCAACATTCTCCTTGATGCTAAATTTGTCAGCAAAATAAGTGACTTCGGAGTCCATCTCTTGATTTCCCAGATCGAGAATTCCAGTAATGATGACCCAGAGGCCTCCATTTATGTGGACCCAGAATGTATTGACAAGGGAGGACAGCTTACTGTAGAATCTGATGTTTACTCATTTGGCGTCATACTTTTACGACTTTTGACTGCAAGACCAGCCTCGGGTATAGTGAGGGACGTCAAGTGTGCTTTGGAAAGTGGGAAGTTGGGTTCAGTTTTGGACTCTTCAGCTGGTGATTGGCCAATTGAACAAGCGGAACTGTTAGCTTATCTAGCATTGAGTTGCTGTGAGAAAGATCCTTTAAATCGGCCTAATATGCTCTCAGAAGTTTGGCCAACAATTGAGCCAATGAGAGATATATGCAAACCACACTCAGATTTGAATACTTCATCTCAGGGTTCCAAGGGTCAAAAACGAATTCCTCCTCATTTCATTTGTCCTATTTTTCAGGTAAGCATAAGATATATGATTCTTATTCTTTTGGTTCAAAATTCTGGCAATGGTTTCAATTAGTTACTCTTTCACCTCCTAAATGGATAACATGTGGACTAGCTATTAGATCCTCACTCTTGTGTTGATCGATCATTCAATATGAACACACATAATAATCACTTTCATCTACTGGTTTAGAGAATTTAGGTTGCACTAACGAGCTACTAGGATCAGAGTGTCTTACTTCTTATCAAGTGGTACGAATGATGGATACTTCTACATGAAAGAAATTAAAAAAGCCCCCTTTATCACTCCTAGTATAAGAAACTATCAAGAATCAAAATGAAATCCAGATGTTTGCTGAGACTTCGTATATGGTGTAGTGTGGTGTATCTTGTACGATTGATGCCTTTATCTTTTTCCTGAACACTTTCAGGATGTCATGGAAGATCCACACATAGCAGCAGATGGTTATACATATGAAGGTGATGCAATAAAAGGATGGCTGTATAGCGGACACGATACTTCTCCCATGACAAACCTCAAGCTCGACACCTGTGATTTGATTCCCAATTACGCTCTCTATCGCGCAATTCAGGAATGGCAGCAACAGTCCTGAAACACATTAGAGTATATAATGCCTCGCTCCTACAAACAAAAACAGCTTTAAAGTTGAAGTATATACTGATATATAGAAAGTTAGCCATGTCTCGTGGTAGTTCGACTGAGTTAATACCTGGATTTGAGTTAGTTGAACTTGTCAAGTGAGTATATAAGTGTTACTGCAATATTGAGATGTACAGATTCTATCACTATGGTCTATGTACACTGCATATTCTATGATTGGGAAAAATGACAAATATACTCCCAAACTATTGTAAATGGTTAGTAGATATCATTCGTCACACTTTTAGGACATTGGTACCCCTGCTGTTCAAAAACTAGAGCATATATACCTTCCATACTAACGGAGTTATACGTTTTATAATCTTATCCACCGACCCGACATCGGATCGATGGATAAGATTGCGCCACGTGTCCCTATTTAGTCTTCCGTTAGAGTGAAGGGCATATATGCTCTAGTTTTTGGACGACAGGGGCACCAATGTCCCAAAAGTATGATGGAGGGTATTTGTATACTATTTACGATTGTTCAGGGTATATTTGTCCCTTTTCCCTTCTATCAATTATTTACGACAAGCTAATCGAAGGGCTCTTAAACTTCTGAACCGTCAGTCTGGTAAGCCCATTGGTGTCGAACTGTTTGGTTAGAATTGGCTGTTATGGGGGCCATAACATTCACATCACATCGTACTTTTAAGGAAGAAGAACTTTATGTCTGCCATAGAATCCCACAAATCACCATGTAAAGTTTTTGGATGTTTCTTGGATTTTAGAGAATAGGTCGTGATATCCATCAACTTTGTCATTTAGAGCTGTTGATATATCCCTCGTTGCGAAAGTGACTCATATATATTCTTACCGTTATACAAATGGCTCACATATACTCCTACCGTTACAAAAGCAGCACACATATACCCTTCATCTAATAGAAGTGAAAAAATTAGTTTTAGATTTATATTTTTTACTTTTAATTTTTAAAAAAAATTATGTATGGGGTTTATATTATCCTTCTAGCAAAGGTATATTTTAATCTTTTTCATACATAAATTGTTTTTTGACTTCTTTGATTATCATTATTTGCGTTTCTTATTCTAATTTTTTTTTTCCTTTCATTCTTTAGTGTGAAGAAAAATTTAAAAATATTTTTTTTGTGGCTATATTATAATTTTAAACTATTATTTTTAGCTATATTGTAATTTAGTTTTTGTATTTGTAAAAAATAATAATTGGGGCATCTATAATAAATTTTACCAGAAAATTAGTGAAACATAAAAAATTTGACCATCAAAATAATAAATTTAAATTAGTTATTAATACAAAAAAAAAAAACGTGTGAAGATGATCAAATATACTCATATGAATTATAATTTAAAAATAAATAAATTAAACTTAATTATTTCACCTCCATTAGAGGAAAATGGTAGATGTGAGCCATTTGTATATTAGTAGGGGTATATATGAGTCGATTTCATAACAAGAGATATATTAGCGCTAAATGACAAAGTTGAAGGATATATCGGGTCCTTTTCCTTTGTTTTTATTTTGAGGTAATGTTTAATTTTTATTTTTATATATTATTTAATAATAATTTATAAACTAATGTATTCTTAACTGTGATCTAGTTTAGCAAAGTAAGGATTTAGAGAAATTGTCTTGTTCAACATAAATGGTACAGTATCGAATTTGCAATATATAAGTTTAGAAAATTTTTATTTTGTTCATCATAAGTTTAGAGAATTTTTGCCTTATCTAGGAATAAGGGATCATTTGGTTAGGGACAAGTTATCCTATGATTAATTGTTCCGGGATAAGTTATCCCACATATATATGGATAATTTATCCTATTACTATGATATAAATGATGGGATAAATAATCTAATAACTATCTAATACCTCCAACCAAATACATGATAAAATAATCTTGTAATTTATCCTGAGATTATTATACCTTATACCTTGTACCTCACACCAAACGACTACTTTAAGATATAATTTCATGAGCTCTAAAATTATAAACATTTTTATGACATAATATTATAATGCTGAGCTTATGTCTTATAAAAGATAACTTATGTCTTTGTGAATTTCTTTTGCCTCATAAGACTAACTTTTGTCATACCTATTTGCATGTGAATTTTTTTCCTCGACTTTTTAAATTTTTTATGTAAAATGTATGTTCGGTAATCTTTTTATTATTTAAAATATAAAAAGAAAAAATTCAAAATCATAAATTTGAGGGACACAAATTAAAGACCACTTCAAAAAAGGGACATTCATGCCGATAACCCTATTGTAACGTAGTAGCCTATTACATATTTAGTCTCTTTCTTTTTGTCTTTTCTTATGCTGAATTTCTATTAGAAACAATTATCCACAAATTTATGTATATTCTATTCTCTCAAGTAAAATTACACTAATGTATTGTTATTATTATTTTATTTTATTTCCCCGGAAAACACAACACATGAATCGTAAAAGAAATTACATTATTAATTGATTTATAATAAGAGGATGAGTTCTAGCGTTTGCTTAAAAAATATGTCAAAAAAAAGAAATAGTTCCTCTAAGAATAAATAGAGAATTAGAATAATCTCAAAAAAAAAAAAAACTGTATAGTTAGCCATAATATGAATTAAAATTCCAAAGTAACCCTAAAAAGATAGTACTTCTTAAAAAATAAAAACAAGAAAAATCTTTTAAATTATACATTGTATATTAATTACTATTGAACAAAAAATAATTTATGCATTTTTAATACCTACATAAATAAATATAGCAACTCCCAAGATGTTAAAATTGAGAAAATCAATATCACAAGTGTAATTTTATTTACAATACAACCTCACTAAATTAATACTTGATAAATTGATAATCTTTTTAAGATAATATTTTCCTTGAAAAAATCACTCATTTCGATAAGATAATAAAATAATATATTTTCTGAAGACAACTATATAAATGCATCATCGTATTAGTATTATAAATTAATAAAAAAATTAAAAGTACAAATATATCTAAGACAATTTAGTGAAATATGATTCTATTGTGTTTTGATTTAAAAAAAAAATTAAATCTAGTTGAAAGTCATCTCAAACATTTCTTATTGCATCTAAAAGTTTCGGTGTTGCCACGGCTGCAAATCTTTCTGAGTTCATGTGGAATGATCTCTTTTGTACTCGCGTATTATTTGATCTGTCATTGTTAATTTTTGACATTTTTTAAATGAGAAGTCATTTTTGGATATGGCTTCAAGAAATTTCCTATGTTGCTTATATAATTTATTCTCTCACTATCATATATATATATATTTAATGTTTTTAATAAAGATACAATAAATAATATTTATTTATTAAGAAATAATGGACATTATGTATAATAAATTTAATTTTACAACGAATCATTGAACTCTTGAATTTATTTTACAATGAATTACTTAACAAAAAAATATATTACAATGAATCATACACATATATTGTACTTTATGTATAATAATTTATTTTTCATATGAATACAATAAATATGATACATAATTTAATAAGTTACAATGATTTTGATGTATCCACTGTAATTATGTTAATAAATTTACTTTCATGTTAATTCAATAAATATGATACATAAATTAGTAAGATACAATGATTTTGATGTAATCAAAATTAACTCTTTTAACTTTAAATCAGTAAATATTAATTTATCAATTAAATACTACAAAATAAATATTATTTCATGATCCAACCTATATTAATTTAGTGAGGTTTAACTGTAGTTAGATTTCTCCGCCATTAATTAATTTTAATTTTTTTATTTGAGATTTTACTGTTGCTAAAATATAAAAATAAAATAAAAACGCAGTACATACATTTTTTATATGGATTATTGGTCAGAAGAAAATATGTTTTTTTTTTTTATAGATAAAATGTAAGAATCCCAAATCAAGATTACTATATTAATACGTTATTTATCTGTAATAACAAAATATTCCTACTAATTCTGAATTTCAAAAATAGATTTTGTTAATCTCTCTATATTAAATATATTTATTTATTTTCCATAGATGTCCAAATTTGTTAAAGTATATTTTCTCACACTTTCCCTACTTCTCAGTCTCCCTCCCTTTGGTCCCTCTGCAGATTTCGCCGACTCCTTCGCTGCCCCCATATATAAAGGGCGCCAGCTATACAGACAGTCTTACATATCAACATAGCTTTTCTCTTTCGCCGGCGATTTTCAATCACTCCGGCCGCCGGTGATCCCTTGCCTCACTGCTGGTATGTATATATGATGAACTCTGCTATTCTCGTTTTTGTGTATGTATTTTGTACGGCACGTGCTGATCACGGATCACGTCGCCTGAACCCTAATTAGACGCACGTTTTGTTTCCTTTTAATCAAGTTAGTTCTACTCTGATCTGATTTTATTATACTTCTAGTTGTTGCTATATTAATTTATCCATAGCATAGAGTTGGAGTTGCTTTACTGTGTAGAAGTTTTATGAGAATTTCATAGCAACAAGGTTTGATGTGTACTGATGCAAAAGTGCTATAGGAAGAAGTTTATGCATTAGTCTGCTGTGTAATAAGTGTTATATGCCAATCTCTTTGGAGATTTAATTATTTTTTGATGCGATAAATGCCAATTTGCCAATCAGTAGCTATGGTTCTCATTCTGCATTGGTGATGTAATGGGAAGCACCTTTATTAACATTCCTATTCTAAATGCAGTTGAATCCAATCATTGAGGCGGTCTATTATCTGCCTTAAGTGTCATTGTTGAAATCACGATTGTGGTGAATGCAGCAGACCTTCTAATGGGAATGATACTTTTAGATACAGTAACAGGCTTTGAAACATTATGTTTAACAATCCATACTGTTGGTATGGTTCCTAAACATAAAATTTAGGAAAGAAAATTTTACTTAAGAAGGAAAATATGAAATAGGCCGTCTTGTTAGAAATAAGATTAGGTGAGCTACACTAGTTTTAACTTTTAACAACTGGTTTCATTAACATTTTATCTGTCTTGTCTGATCATATGGAATCTTTAATTGAATTGGCACGGATAGACTCAAATGCTTTAAAATACATTTGAGATTTGGTTGGGATATTTTATAAAGTTATTAGGAAAAAAACCCTGTTCTCTATAAACAAAAGATAATGACGGGTGCTATTTTTTTGGAGCTGGTCAACTAGACTGAATTACTGATTGACCTATTTGGTAAGCATACAGGATAAAGATCTTCAAGGTCTGGTGTATACTTCACCACAAATCAATAAACCCTTGTTGAGATGTTCTATGAAATCTAGTTGTACCAATAAAAGCCAACACCGGTGGGCTTTTTCTGGGATAATTAGTAGACTGTTGGCTTTTTCTGGGATCTTGAAAAAATCGGATGGTTGCTCATGATCAATCATCTGTATGACAGAAGGTGGAATATTGATAGTCTTATTTTTTTTATTAGTTGATAGCCTTATTTGCTAGATATCTTTTCTTAGCTGGCCTTTCTTTAGGACTTTGTTGCCTTCTAAGCAATTTTTTTTTCTAGATAATCATCCATTGACAGGATGGGTTTGCTTTTCTGAAACTCTTTTTCTAGATGCGATGAAAAAAGGAGAAAGAGAAGTTTTTCTGAATAAATGCTGGAGAAACCATCTTTCTTGCCCGAGTTGTTTTGTTTAGAAAACGCGCAAGTGTACTAGAGGTTTCACTGAGTCAATTGCATCTTAAATGATTGAAAGAAATTATGAAAAGGGTGGTAGTTGTTGATGGTGGATCTATGCTTGCTAGATAATTAAATTCTACAAAGTAATATATGCACACTTGGGATCATCTTCTCATTTAATGCTTGAAAATTAATTTGTGAAATGAAACAGTCTATGCTTAAATATCATAAAGTTAACAAGGAACACAGTAGAATTTGTTAACTAGTTACAGGGCTTGTTTCTGCTTCCATGTAGGTTTTGGTTTTCCCAGATAGCTATCGTGGCTAACCAGAAAAGTGTCAAAGAATGTATGCATCTCTGGATTAGAGGCAAACCTAGGACTTTTTCTTAAAACTGGAGAAGCTAACCTTTTTTCGATTAGTGGGATAAACATTAGGCCTAGTTCCTATCCAGGAACCTTCCGAGCAATTAGTACTAGAGTTTCTTCTACTTTATGTTGATCTCAGGTATAATTTATGCATCTGAGTGAAAATTAGTAGAATAACTGAGATAGGTATCACTAGAAGTATTTCATTTCATTTGCTCTTTTAGTCTCTAGTTTTTTTTTATTTGCTATATATTAGGCTTATTAGGTCAGGATGTTTTAACATTGGGCAGTTCCTAGTCATGCAAGTAATTTTGTTTATTATTCTTTACAGTACATTTATTTGCTGCAATTTTTGTAACTCAATCGTCATCTGTGATGTCCATAAATATGATTTCCGAGTAGTGTCTCTTCCAGGTTATGTCTACGAATACATGTTATATTCACTTTTTCTCGACTCTTTTTCATTTCTGCTGTAAAAACACATCTTTTGCAGTTCTTGTCTGCCATGATGAAGATATACTACACAAGCACCACTCATACCACCTGCATATAGAGATATATCTTTCTTGGCTGCAGATGATGTTAATTTGGGATGTCAATAACTAATTGATAACTTCTGCTGCAGTTTGATTTTATGAACCATTAATTGAGAATCGATGCCGGTTGCAAAGCTCAGCATTGGTGCTACTCCAGCTGCAATGAAAGCAGACGAGGGAAATGATCCTCTTGATACGTTAATTAGGCAAGCCATAGGCAAGGAGCCTCTTTTTTCTTTCTCAAGAACAGGGGATGGGCCTGTCCAGTGGATTCAACTGCTTAATGGATTAGAGCAGCAAGGTACCAAAGTAACATAAACGAAAGGGCTGCATTCATAGCATACAGCATTCTCTAGATTCTTGTGCATATTGGATAAGTGGGGTCGGGGAAGTCACCAATATTTCAACTGGTTTGAAAATCTTGTGGTGGTAAAGAATGTCATGCATTGGTCCATACTTTTCTTTTAGATGTAGAACACATCAACTTAATTAGTAACATGAAAAGGACTCAAAATTGTTTACATATGGAGCTCTGGTTGAAACCATGAGAATTGATTGACTTATGTGGCTCTTTGTGCAGATAATGCTGGTGGTTGGCCTATGCTAACACCAGCGAAATATCAGAAGTGTGAAAAATGTTCACGGGAATTTTATTCCCCTATAAATTATCGAAGGCATATGCGTCTACATCGTCGAGCCTTAAACTTTGATAAGGTATATCTAGATGTTTTTTTTTATATAGCTTTATACTCCCAGAAAAGGGTAAAAAAGGTTTATGTTTGCATATGTAAATGACCATTTCCAATTTAATTTCCATTCTGGTGACTTTTGCTATTTCTTATTATAAAACTTAGTGCAGATGTGTTTACTTGTCAATAATTTGACTGTGGATGTGCTGCCTTGTGCATCTTGTTATATTTTCAATTTTGCAGGAGTCTCGCAAATATAGGGATCTGCTGGGAGCATTCTGGGATAAGGTACTCCCCCATCTCATCTCCCTAAATTTTCTCATAGGGTGTTTTTCTGTGTCCATTGTTCCATTATGGTAATTTATGTTTGTGTAATTTTACCTGCAGCTCTCACTTGATGATATTAAGGAAGTTGTATCATTGCATGATGTTTCAATAAAGGTAATTGCCAGATTCACTTTCCCTCTGTTTAGGTATTTATTTCCCTGGAATTTGAAGCAGTTCTTTACAACAACAACATACCCAGTGTATTCCCACAAAGTGGGGTCTGGGGATTTGAAGCAGTTCTTTAAAATGAAAATTTGACAAATAAATATAAAGTGAAGATCATCATATTGCTTGCAGTGATTGTAGTAGGATTATTGGGGATGTGCTATAAGGTGCTTCTTACATTTCTTGACCTATATATGTGAAGTTGACAATAACATATTTGTATTCTGCATGTTCTACCTTTTTTCTATGAGAAAAATATCGGCTTAATTCTTATGTTAGGGAGGTGGCGACTTGTAATAGTCACTGATAATCACCACGCAAATAAATTGCTAACTGCAGAGATTTAAGGATCTGTGTTTTGTTCAGACTACCTCTTTATTCATATAAATGTCTATCCTGGTGGTAAAACTTTGTCTAAAGTGACACTGTTGAAATGTTGTATATGAGAATATTCTAATGTGCCATTCTGCTGATCTTCAGACTTAAAAGGAACATTCTGTGGTTGTTACTGTCTTTCAGGATCTTTCTGGATCTTCACTTGTTCAGGACCTGGCAACATCTATGCGAAAACCGGCGGTCTGGACTCTTCCCCAAGATTATTATAAGGCTGGCTTGGCTTTGTTGGTAAGTAATCTATTTCCACTCCCTGTCAAGTTCTATCGATACCCTTTGAGCAAAAAGAGCCAATGATGATGCTCATTGTCAATTTGCAGGACCTCATCCAAGGTATACCTTCCAAGCTTACCTCTCGGGAATTATTTAGCATCCTTGATGATGCTAGCGAAAGAACATTTTTATGTGCTGGTACAGCTGAGTCTCTGCAAAAATATGTTTTTGATGGGGATGCTTCCAAAAAAGGTCCTGAGCTGAAAAACTTGGTAGCTTGCACTAGCTTCCTTTTTGAACAGAAACTGGTAGGTCTTTCTACCTCACCTCTTAATTCCTTCTCGTCTATTTCTTGAGAACTATCCAGCTTTGCGTGTTGTCTATGTGTACATGTCTATATGAATTAATGCCACCATATTGCATTGAAATGAATATTTTGGGTTCTGTTCTTGATAATTTTTTGAAAATTCTGTTAGTTGCTAAGCATTCTCTGTTTAGTTTTTCCTTTCTTCGTATTAGACTGACCTTGTCCTTCAAACCAACATCCACAGTGACTTGTGTCTTGTTATGCCCAGGTAAAAGCATGGTTTGCAGACAAAGATGCTGAAGCTTTGAGATGCCAGAAGTTGCTTTTTGAAGAGGAGGAAGCTGCTCAAAAAAAGTGAGCACTTTTTACCATATCTTTTGTTCTCTGATATTGCCTTTTCATGTGTCCCACTAGCGATTATGCCTTTCGACTGATCATCATTTTTCTGATGTTCTTAGTGAGCAGTCAGTAATTTATGATGTGGTGTTTCATATTTTCCCTTTTCCCCCTTTATTGTACTAAGAATTATGGCTCTTGGTTGATTATTAATTTTATGATGTTTTGGGTGGCTAGTCAGTAATTGATAAAGAAGTATTTTTTTATTGTATGGAATGAAGTGTTAGGAGAATGTCTACATACTCGGTGTTTGATTATTTTGAGAAAAAGATTTATATGTTGTGAAGTTTTGTGCTCTTGGAGTTTATTCCCTCCTTTCTTGAAGCAGAATAGCAGATTGCTTTTTGAGTAGCAAATAGTTTTACTTTCTCATTTGGTTGTCAAAAACCATTTTCACATGTTTTGAAGACGCAGGTTTTTGCATTTACAATCCTGTTTATGTGGAGAAAACTATTTGACACGCGTAGCATATCCTGTTCTACTTCAAATTAAGATTTTATCACTAACGTAAAAATAAAATTACACGATTTGCTGCTGGGGCTTTGATGTAGACACTATTGGTTCCCATTGTTCACCCGGTTCCCAAACTGTTCGTCACTAGCCCTTGAGGGCTTCATGGATGTAAAACAAAAAGATACTCCCTCTGTCCAACAATAGTTGTCTACTATTGACTTGACACACACTTTAAGAAACAATAAATAATAGGGGTAGTATTACTATATTACCCTTCAAATATATTAAATTTAATGCTTTAGGAAATGTATTAGATATTGAATTAGAATGCTATCTAATAGTAAGGGTAAAATGGACGCAAAGGGGTAAGTATTGTTGGACATCTATTTTTAGTACTGGACAAGTAAAGATGGACGGAGGGAATGCATGATTATATATTCACCTGTGCAGTTACAGAAACTCATTTTCACCGTCATTCTTCTAATTTTGTTGGTAGGCAAGTTGAGTTGTTGGAAAGAAAAAAACAGAAAAAGCTTAGACAGAAGGAACAGAGAGAAAGGGAGCAATCAAATTGGGAAAGAGGTGATTTGGAGGTTCCAATGGCAGAATCTTCCATCCTTTCAGCTGCAGTATCCGATTCTAACTCAAGTACTCCTGAAGTATCTGACGATACCTCCTCCTGCCTTGAACTTGTACAATTCTCTAACAATGAAGCTATAGACATTGAAGCACAACTTAATCTCTCTAACCAACAGCATCTGGATCTGGTAGAAATTCAGGATGTTGAGCCCCAACCAGTATCTGCACAGAGTCGACGGCATTTCCCCCATACCCAGTGGCAAGTGCCAAAGTCACAAAGAATGGGGCGAAATGGTTCCCATAACAACCAGAATCATCAAGTACAAAAACTTGAACCAGTGCAGAAGCATGGAGTTTTTAAAGACCGAAGTGCCCCTGTTAATAGCAGTAAGATTTGGACTAAAAAAATTAGAGTGCTAAATGGTGAGTGCTTTAGACCGGAGCCGCAGAAGGAGGCAATAGATCAAAATCAGAGTAACTGTGAAGTGATGATTGGTTCTATTTCTGTTCCAATGAAAAATTGCAGCACTCCCGGACTGGGTAACTGTCCTGCTGCAGAAAGAGACAACTTCGACAGCACAGAACCAGCCATGACTAAAAAGTGTAATCTTGCAGTGAAACCAGCAAAGCAAGATGCTCTTCAGGGTGGGTCAAATGGGGCAGCTGTGAAGCTTTGGAGGCCTGTGAGCAGGCATGGAAGTGGACAACATCCTGAAGAGGCTGTGATTAGTGAAAAGTTGGATAATCATATTTCATCCACTGAAAATTGTTTGCAATCGTGCTCCATGGACAACCCTATTGGCAAAAGTAAGAATTACACATATCAGGTTGATGGTAATGTTCATCAAGGTCTGGGATTTTGCAGTACTTCTGCAAAAGCTTTTCTCTCTCAGAGTATGTTCCCTATGCTGTTATCTGTGCTTCTCTCTAAGTTTCTACCGACTTATTTTCCGCTTCATTTTCGTCTGACCTGTCTGAAAATGAATGTAGGATGGAAGGAGGCTATCTCCGGGGATCATGTTACATTAGTCCTTTCCAATGACACCGAAGTTTCTGGACATCCAGATGTGCAAAACGGCAGTTCAGAAGCAGCTCCAACATCAGATGATCAGGAGCATGGCGTTCTTGTCAAAGCTGATAACCAGCAGACAAATACTGGAGTTTCTAATTTATCTTCCCGTGGCAATTCTAAACTTAAGTTCAGGCAGAAGCCTGATAAGTCTATTAAGACAAGGTACATTCCAAAGCAAAAACCATAATTTAGGATACAAGTATTTCTTGATTATACCAGATTTAGTCAGTCCAGCAGAGGTTCCGTTTTACCTGTGGTCTTCTGTCACAGTTACAGTTGAAGTAAGGTTTTCTAGAGTAGCTTATATGCCGTCTGCTTCTTGGTAGTTGTTGCCGCATTTTGGCTAGGGTATCCTTCTTTTTGCAGCTTACAGATTCTGTAACAAGTTGGGTTTTAAAATTTTCTAGTCTCATTGCTCATTATTTTCTGCTATGGCAGCTCGCCAACTTCTCATGTTAGTTTGAACAATATATGATTATAGAAACAATTGATAAAATGGTCCCAGCTTTTCACAGACCAACTGCTTGTCTTTCTTTTCTGAGCTCTCCAGCATTTTTGGTGCTTATATGCTATGTTTGACTGGCCCTTAGGGTTGTCGGGTTTTTGATTTGATGTTCAGTCGAGTTGGCAAGTGGTGTTTGTGGTCCTCTTAGTATAATACACATGCAAATCAACCCTTCCCTTCATTTATAGCCTTCTTTCTTTTATTTTGTTTAAGCATATGGTATTTGAAATTTACCGACTCGATTAATCTTGTGTTGCGTCCAATGGGCCTGCTAAAAGGTAGCACTTCCTCTTACACCTGCATTTCCAGGCTTCCACTGGGTTGATTATTCTGGATTTGCATCGACGAATAGACTTGCTAAAAGGTAGCACTTCTACAGTTGAATTCCAGGATCCCATCGGATACTGCCATACTGGCATTTTTTCTTATGTTGTACTGGCTATTGATCGTGTTCTTTTCTTCCCTCATAGAAAACAAATATAGAAGGTTCACCCCGACATGTGTGATATAATTCATCACGACTTACAATATTGTCGGTTTTCTATTTCAAAGCTTCAAGTAAATTTTAAGGAGTGTGACTCATACGACAATAACATATTCAATGTAATGCTACAAATACATATAATGTAATCTCATGAATAGTGGTGGGTACATAGCTTTAGGTAAGGTAGAAAAGTGATTTCTGATAAACCCTCGTATGGCCGGTTTCCCGTCGCATCAGCCTTTTCCCAGTGCATGGAGCCCCAACGAGGAAGGTGTTAATGCTTTATCATTGGGTACATAGCTTTAGGTAAGGTCAAGAATAGTGGTGGCTACATAAACTAAGGAAAGTGATTTCTGACAGGGACTTAGTCTTGTTTTCATCACCTTAGTTATGCCTCGTCTTGCCTTCTTTGGGCTAGGCACCGAAGAACGGACTCAAAAGGCTAGCCCAAAGAGCGGACTCAAAAGGAAAAGCGTGGTCTTGGATTTAGTCTTAAAATCCATTCACATTGATTGGAGGCAGGGAACCCATAAGAAGCAGCATTTTGGGGCCATCAAACAAACTATAGTACCCTCAGTTAAAGCAAGAGATACACGAGAAATAAGTATGTAAAGCAATACCAATATGTAAAAAAAATTCCAAAATTTATCAAGTCCAACATTAATAATTTGCATTTTTCTCCCTCTTGTTAAAGAAATGGAAATTGAAATTTCCAATAATCCAAAACAGTAATAATATTTGCAGTAACTGTGTTTATGCATATCTTTTCCTTCTCGATCAATTAAATTATGTACAAACAGATTCAAAGAGAGATACAAATCCATTTATATGTCACCATTAATATAACATACTAAAACTACTTGAATCCTTTGCAAGATGAAAACAAAAAATTATACATTAATCAATCTTTTAAGTTGCGGCCACAGTAGTATATCTTAAAGGCCTTAGGAAGATACACAGGCAACAAAAAACAAAACAAATTAAAACACCAAAACACCATATTAGCAGCAGCTAATCCTCTACCCATATACACCCTCCTCACATTTCCTCCACGTTCTTCATCCACTTTCGATATTTCAGTCTTCAACCACTCCATAATTGTAAAAATCCTCCTCGAATTATAAAAAACTGGTACAAAAACTCTTATAGGTAGCGAAAATTGATCAGTAAACGTCAATCCTTCCATGAAAACTTGACTAGCCAGCAAGAAAACATGTGGGGCTGCTGCTTTGATACCTTCTTTATCGCCCTCGTAAATTCCTTCGAAAATATAAAGTATTGGGAGGAATAACCCAACCAGAGCTCCAATTGAGACGTAAAGATTTAATGCTCTGTTTTTTTCGCCGAAAACAGGGGGCTGGTCTGTTTTAGGAGAAATTGGGGGAAAGGCCATTTTGGAGATGAAGTAGATGTAAATTAGGGAGAATAAGACGAAGGCGAAATCTTCAAGACTCACCATGCCACTTGAAGAGAAGATGATTATGATGGCGAGGACATTGAGCTGTCGAAAAGTGAAAAATCCTCTGTTTTGTTGTTGTTGTGGTTTTTTCTGGGAATTGTTCATGATTTGTTCAGGGTTTTCATCTTTAACAATGTCACTACATGGACCAACTCCACCTGACATTTTTTCTTTAAGAATTTTTGTTGTTTTTTTATGGTGATTTATTTTTTGTTGAAGATAATGAAGAACTACTCTACATGTAGTTGAGAAAGTGACTGAAAGGAGAAGAGTAATAGTAAGAGATTTAAGGGGAGGAGATCATGAGTACACGTGGTAGTTGGAGGGTTTGGATAAAATATGTGGCTGAAAAGAGATGACGTAGCGAAGATATTAATTATGCACTCATTTCGTGTTTTCGTTCGAGTCAAGTTTTTAATAAATGAATATGAATAATTTACTTTGATTAACTATTTAATCAATATAAGCATGAATCAATTACTTAATTTTTTAATGTAGGATAAATGTTTATTTTCAAGATTAATAACTTTTAAAAGGATACATAAGAAGAAGAATATTATTTATGCATGATTTTATGAAATAACAAAGATTAAGGACAATCTATTTTTAGTAAGAACGACATATAAATGACAACGGATGGAGTATTTGGTAAGAAATATTAGTAATTCGTATTGGTATTATTATAAAGTTTTGTTGGGTTATTGTATTATGTATGAGACAAATCAAAAGTTATGTTGTTGAATTGGTGAAGATAATACTCCCTCCATTCCATTTCATCTCTTTCTATAAATAGTTGGTCCATAATATTTGTCATTTCATAAATCAATACATAAATTACCATATTGTTCCTTTTTTACCCTTGTGAATTATTAGCCTTGAAAATATACATTTGACCAACTTAGAAAAGTTAAGTAAATGATTCATGTTCATTAGTTAAATTAATTAATCAAAATAAATTAATTGAAAACTTGAGTTCCAAAAAAATTAAATAAGGGTAGAAGGGTAAAGTTACATCATTTCTTAATGCAAGTGCAAAGTAAAAAGGTGACATATAAAATGGGACGGAGGGAGTATTACAATGAAATTGAATTTTCTGAAAGAGATTAAAACATCTATATCTCAACTTGAATATTTTTTATCATTTTATTTGTTTAACTATAATCTGTAATTTTATAGTAATATATTCACTAACAATTAATCTCAAAATAATTACATAATACTTTTAACAAAATATTGAATAAAATAGCTAGGTTAAGGGCTTTGTGTTTAGGTCTCAAATAGTGAGAATGTAGTAAGTAGGCACATTAAAAATTGGGGCAGTCGTGCGACCGTGACCTACTCTTCCTTGCCATTAAAAACACCATATACTATTGAAACCCAGTTACAGATTACACAAAAATATATGTGAATTGCTACTATTTATAGACAGACAGCCTTTGTTTGCTCATCTCTTTTATAAATAAAGATAGTTTTGCAGTAAGGTGTCAGTTATAGTTTAAAAACAGAAGATATGAAGAGTAGTGTTTGTCACCTTAGTTCTTACTTACTCCTTTGGAATATTCAATTTTTGCTATTTCCCCAAGCACAGTTATCGAGCAGAGAGTCTGCCTTTTTTGTTTTTCCATTCAGGTAAAGATATGCTTGTCATATATACACCATGTGAAGAAAATTAATTAATGTTACCATAAAATCCCAGTAATTAATAGTTGAAATTCAAATTATATGTCCCCTGTAGTGTTTCAACGATACAGTCATGGAGTTGAAACTCCGGGGCAAAAGCTATTTACAGGACTGAAAAGTGGCTGGCCCGCGATATTATTAATAGAGCGGGGAAAGGGAGGAAGAAGGAACCACAAGCTCAGACTAATCATTTCTATGACGAAGAAACAGAAGCACGATTTCTATTTTTGTACATATACTCATATACACTGGTGTCAGTCAAGTAGACTTCATTACACAATAATTTTCAAATCCCTTTAGGTATGAAGCAATTTCATGGGAGGGGGAATGGTCATTATACATTCCTTTTATGGGGGGAAAAGAGAAGCAAATTTAAATTTAAAAAATGAAACAAAATAACTAAAAAGGGGTGGGAGGTTACGACAAACATTTGGACTAAATAAGAGAAGATAGAAAATCAAAACCATGGTTTAAAGAAATTTGGAATCTAGTGCAAAACTGGACACTTAATCTCTGTTTTGAAATGCACAAGTTTTGCCAATGCCATAATCACAAACAACGGAAACTTTCCTTCTATTCTGATATTTCAGTACACTTTTGAGCACCTGGCGTGTATCCAGGGAGATGAACTTGCTTTTGGCAGCTTGACAGGAGACTTTACATGAAATGGATACCGAAGCATAACCAGTCTTCGTTGCAACAGCAGAGACAGACAACCTGGCATGTTAAGCTCAAGCTGAATACAAAAAAACGCATTGTCATTTGTCCACCATTTCAATCACTATCCCCGGTCCACACCTGCTGCAAAGATTAGAAACTCCCCAATCAGACACGAGCTTCTAGAACAAAACAGACATTTGTTTTATCAAGTCATCTCATGTTGATTTCGGGTCTTTCTAATTTTATTTTTTTTCAACAGGAGGAAGTGCAAATCAAATCAATAGTAATAGTAGTTCCCAACCAGAACCTAGCTGGAGACCAACTCAGGAAACTATTATTTCCTCCTTCTCCAGAAGGGCATGTCTCACTCAGGAAAAACTCAAGAAAAGAGGCTTCCAGATTGTCTCAAGATGTTTTTTTTTTGTCATGAGGAGGAAACTGACAGCCACTTATTCCTACACTGTAGGATTACTGTTCAGGTGTGGCACATGGTTTTCAGCATTTCTGAAGAGCCCTGGGCGATGCCAGAACATACTGCTGATCTTTAGAGCTGTTGGATGTGGGGTGGGCGGGGGGGGGGGGGACCCAAAAAAAATGGGGTTTATAGTACCTGCTTGTGTCTGGTGTATTAAGAGAGAGAAACCTCAGGTGTCATGAATATTACTAACACCATTCAGAAGGTTAAAGAAAATTGCATTAACATGCTGTATTTTTGGTGTAAAGAAGAAGGTATAGAAGAAGTAGAACAGTTGGTAGATTTTCTAGGATCTATGTAATTAGGAAATAGCTTGTAATTTTTTGGAGGTAGCCAGCATACCCTTAATGCTGAAGAATACAACCTTATATCAAAAAAACATTCCCATCTATTGGAGCAACTCAACAAGAAAGGTAAGCTGCCACTGCCACTGCCAGGTGAATCATAAATGAAATAATGAGGTCATGAGAAAAATCATGCATGAGGCTGGTGGGAGGTGGCAGGTATCCCGTGGAGTTAGTTGAGATGCACGTGAGTTGGCCCAGACACCATGGTTATCAAAAGAAAAAATCATGCATGGGATTGACAAGCATTCAAACTAAAATACTTCCCTAATATGTCTTCAAAGAATCATTGCAACTAGGGCCTAGGGGTGTCAAAATGAGTCCAAATATAGGTATCCACACAAAATTTTATGGGTTGGGCTCAAGATAATTTGAATTGGGTCAATCTCAACCCATTCAAGCCTTAACCCATTTTAAAAGAATCCTCAATTGAGCCCAATTTAATCTCCAATTACAACTTGTTCTAAGACTCTTTATTTGCATTGGTGTAATGTATGTTCCCAATTCCCATATTGAAGGTATGAATTACTATCTATTTATATCTTCTAGGATTTATCTATCCATTTGTAACTTGCCTTTTTTATTTTCTTGAGTTGAAATTTAAATTGTGGTTACAAAAGATAAATAACAATACGTTAAAATTATTGAGATTGAGCAGGTTAAATTCGATGGATCGTGACCCAACCCAATTTTTAGCCCATTTGACACCCCTAATTGCAATTATGACTAGAAAAAAGATAGTTGCGGCAACAAGTTTATTAATTCGCCTTGTTTTGAAAGCAACATTTTGAAATAAACTAGGTTAAATATCACCCAGACTTATAGTTCTTTGGGAAGTGCAAACAGATCAATGGAGTACCACATAAAATCTGGAACCATTGCTGACACTACCGAGGCATCATTTCCAATTTTCATCTTTAAATTTACTCTTCTAATGAAGTATGTCGGATAAAACAGAGAGCAATCAGGTCAGGTCTCCATACAACCATATTCTTTTACTATTAAGACTACAGTTTAATTCTAACTTCTTCAAAATAGCTTAAAAATTCTTGTACTTCTGGTATTAATTTACTCTTCTAACGATGAGTGTTGGATAAAACGGAAAGCAATCAGGTCAGGTCCACGTACGACCATATTCTTCTATGATGAAAACTCTACAGTTTAATTCAACTTCTTCAAAATAGCCTAAAAATTCTTGTTCTTTCGGTATTTAGAATGATAGAAAGAGTTTCCTTGTTACTCCACATTCTTGCGGATAGAATTCTTTTTCAGCAAGATCTTTCCAAAAGAATATTGTACTTTCCCTAAGTTATCAATAAATGTTTGGTTCAGGAAAAGTAAAAGACGATCTTACCTGTACATGTCTTCATGGAACCATTTCCATTCATGGAAATTGGTCTAAGCCGTCTCGTCTCCTGACCCAACGACAAAATCTGTTGTATCCTTTCTGGCCAAACAGAGTCAAGTCTCCGAGCAAAATCCTCAACCTCCCTGCAATATAGAAATACAAAACAAGTGAAAAATCACATGTCTTACCATGGGAATAGTTAAAAGAAAACTTCCCCCATACAGACATAGCCAGGGGCGAACCTAGGTGGACCTTATGGGGTTCACCCGAACCCCCTCGTCAAAAAATTACACAGTATATATAACGTCAAATTCTGATTTTATGTGTATATATATTAAAATGAACCCCCTGAAAACAAAGTACAGGATTGGCTCAGTGGATAAGTGGTTCAACAAATGCCCCTAGGTCACGGGTTCGAATCCCATAGACAACATTTTTTCCCTCCTTTAAATGCTTCGGAAAATGGAAGTTTTGGGCTTAGACTTTCTTCTTCTTTTTCATTATTTTTTCCTTTTGTTCCATTTCTTCTTTTAATTTGTTTTTGTTTAAATTTATTAGACACATTCTTTTTTTTAATTATTTTTTATTCTTTTTATATTTATTATTCATTTTGTTTCAACGTAACTCATTTTTCATATACTAACTTGAATAACTCTTTCAAAAAATGATGAATTATATTTAATTAGAAATTGAGATAGAAATATAATTTATTTTTTAAAAAAAGAAGATAAATTAGATGTAATTGAATGAAGAAACTTAAATATCGTCAACATCCTTTCAAAAATATTAATTTATAGAATTCATGAAATTACTTTTATATTTTTAATTCTATTTTAGAGAGATGGAAACTAAACATATTTGATTTATTTGTTATTTGTCTTTTTTACAAATTATGACTAACCTAGTAATTTGAACTATATGAACTAAAAAAATTGACAATGCTATTTATTTATCTTCTGAATATGCATTATAATATTAGTAACTCTATTCTTACACACTTTTAGAGAATCTTGACGATTTTCATAGTAATATGTGATTGAATGGATGCTAATTTAAAATATTTAAAAAGTGAAAAATAAGGTAAAACATTACAAAATAAAAGTATAAAAAGCACAAGAAATTTTAAGAATGCTCGATGGAGCATGATAAAAGTAGAAAGAAATGATTAATACGGTATGATAAAGTAAGTTAAATTTAGCATGATAAGGTAAATATCTTTCTTCTCCGTCTTGCTCCCTTTTTCATCATTTAATTTTCACGTGTTTTAGGAATTAACTTATGTAATATAGTCGATCCACTAATATTCTTATGAATGTATCCTCGATATCTTTGATTAGTTTAGTCTTTACTTTTATGAACCAATGAAATATCTATGGTTCTTGTACAAAGAGCATGCCGAGGGACTACTACGCTCACCGCACACTTGCATTACCACCTGAACTTCTCCTTTATACTTTGAACCACCTGAGCAAAAATTCTGGGTCCACCATTGGACATAGCAGCCCATGCTAAGAGAAATATGGGGACATCTCGCTGTAATAGATAGTAATCATAGTGCCTAGATACACAGACAGACTACCATAACACGTGGATGATAAGCAGATTCCAGCTAGAAGAATGCAAGCATTATAATGTATTAATGTTGATAAACTTGCAGTTAGCACGATGTTTAGGAAAGACTACCAGAATACAAAACCAAGCAATAAGTTAATGCCAGTAAGGGTTGTACGAAGGAAGCAGGTCAAACAAATGAAATAGAGAAAATTCATTGAATTGGATGGACAAAAGACGGATCGTCAAAAGAGAGCGATATTAGATTCAGTTTTAGAATAACAAAATATATCTCTAGAACACTAATACAAGATGATCTTTGACTAGTGTTCATCGGGGTAGATTTCAAAGGCTGTGAGGAGAAAGCAGCAGAATTATTTCAAAAAATCGACAGGATGAACAAACCTGTCGATTTCTTCCTTCCTTGCTGGATCTAACTCATCATCAATATCAAAGTCATCCAAGTCGAGCTTAGTTGAAAACATTGCAGATGGCGAGTTTTGCAGCTTAGAATTTCTACTTGGAGAAGACCCATCGTTGGTGTCACCATTTAGGCAGCCAGATGTATGGCAATTAGATTCCTGAGTACCAGCAAGGATCATATCAAAACAAATAGAAGATAGTTACAAGAAACACACTCCTCTCTTACACTGCGAACATAAAACATAATAAAGAAACAGAAAAGAACCTAAAGTACATGAGATACCAACCTTATTATAGTTTCCAGCTTCATTATTTGAAGACAAATTTCTAGCTTGTTCTTTTCTCCCTCGAGATTTCTTTTTATTTTTTGTTACTCTTACACCCTTTGAGTCTGCAAAAAAAGAGAGCCATGATACAGTTAAAAGAAGGAACTTGGCACACACAAAACAAGAACGGGGTTCTCAAAATAATAAAGGTTGATCAAAAAACTTTTCTATTTCAGATAGAGGCTTGTAAACACGAGAAGTATACGGTTTCGCATAAATTGATTAGCTAACCAACTCATGTGCATCTACTAATGACAAAGTCAATGACAAAACTAGATTACGGTATTATAAGGTCTGGTGACCATACAGACTACAGATATGATGATTATGCAGTAAAACATATTTACTTATTGGGAAAAAAAAAACTTATGCAATTGATTCATCAAAAGCATAAGAACGGATGGCCCCGATCATAGTTTTGGCAAACTAAATACTCCCTCTGTCCCAATTTATATGACTCACTTTCATCTTTAGTCGGTCCCAAAAATAATTACACATTTCTATAATTAGTAACAATTTAACTTTAAAATGCTCATTTTACCCTTAATGAAATGATTTACAACCACACAAATATCTATGACTTATTTTAGAACATAAGTTTCAAAAGTCTTTTCTTTTTTAAACTCCATGTCAAGTCAAACTAAGTCATATAAATTGGGACGGAGGGAATAGAAGCATGATGAGCAAATCCAACCCCCCCCACCAAAAAAAAAGAAAGGTTAACTAGAGGTGGTAGTTCAAATATCTTACTTATATAATGTGTAGAAGTTAGTGCAACTTTACACAACAAATGAGAGTGCAAATGAAGTCCACAATTGTACCTTGATCTCCACTATTTATGAATGACAAAAGATCATCAACTGATCTTTCATCTACACGGGGCTCTTCTTCTACATCAACATTCTGGAAAATGGAAATGAAAATCAGTAAACCATTAATGAATTAATGAAGAAAGAGAGATGCACATCACAACAATTACATCAATATAAGTGAACATGACTTGAGTAATCAACGTGGGATAAATGTCAAAGCACCTTTAGCTTCTTTCTGTCATATAATTCTTTCCTTTTTCTTGCATAGAGTCTATTTAGAAGGCGGATACGTGGATCATCCGTCATATTTCTCAAAGGTTCCAACTTCTCCTCCTGACGAAATACCACTTCAATGTAAGAACAACCATAATATGGTAGTAGAAGGATATCAAAGTTCTCTGCTAGTGAGACAGACCTCTGTTAGATCATCAGGCAAATGGAAAGTTTCACGTATTTCCTCGGGAGTTTTGCCTTCAATCACCCGAGCAAGTGCACGGCTCGTAAGGTCAACCACAGGCCTTAGTTGAAGGCTGTCAGCAGCAGAAGCCAAATCGCATAACGTCTTGGTATCTAACCGGACAAACTTCTCATCATGTTTCTTCCGTTCCTACGTACGTAAATGACAACTGTTACACTTAGTGGAGGCCAAATGATTGAACATCCTATTACATAACATACTGAGCCCTGATGTTCCTTCATTGTGTGTGTGTGTGGGGGGGGGGGGGGGGGGGGGTGGAATGTT